>APFE030750813.1:89504-104863 GCA_000404065.3 Pinus taeda | reverse complement strand
AAGGATAACCTCGTGTTGGCACAAAATAGAATGAAACAACAAGCAGATCAACATCGCAGTGAAAGAAGTTTTGATGTAAGTGATTGGGTATTCCTACGGCTACAACCATATAAGCAAATGTCCCTCAAGCAAGCTAAGAAGGATAATAAATTATCAGTAATGTATTATGGTCCGTACAAGGTGTTGCAAAAGATTGGTACTATGGCATACAAATTGGAGCTTCCTGCAGCTGCTCGATTGCTCCCAGTTTGATTCAACTTAGGTAATGCTCTATAGTGAAGGTGACCATATCTCCTATCCCATAGTTCACTTGGATTAATTTCATCATGTACTAAATCTTGAGCTAGTTGACCCACAAGCCTATATAGTCTTCCTCACAAGATCCAATAACTCTAGCATCAGCTATGTTGGAAAATCAAAGTAGTTGTAGTTCAAGAGTGCTTTTTCTTAACTTGATAATTACTTGTGAAGTTTATGTCTTCTTATTTCTTACTTTAGTTCTTTTTTATCAAGCAATTACCAAAGTGACAAATATAAAATACAAAGACACCAATGTAGGATCCACATGAGGGAAAAACCCCACCACTTGGGAAAAACCCAAACAATCTCCTTCTTATAGAATTCAGATCAAAAGTGAGAAAACTTTAGGAACCAATGACCAAACCTACTAGATACAAGTCAACTCTTCTTCTTAAGAAAGGAATTCCACCTTGTTACAGACTTCTGCAATTTTGGATCGTTGTAATGATTATACCTCTACAACTTTCAGACATTCTGTAATACCTATAACCTTATCAAACCTTTGTTTATGAATTATAGTTTTTCAGGTTTATGATATACTCTTAAAACTTCAGATCACTATGATGACTATCTCTTAGATGACAAACCTTAGAATGATACACCTCCAACTTTAGACCTTTGGATGGCACCTCTATAGCTTCGAATGGGAAGATTACTATGGCTTCAGATGCCAGAAATATCAGATTACTGTAGCTTCAGTCTCCTTCTTCAAATACTCATGCAATGCTTCTTATCGCAGTTTTTAGAATATTAAGGTGCCACTGTACCTTCGTTGTGGGGAGACTTAGATGCCATGGTTCAAGGAGAATATTGTTCTCATTTCAAGATCATCGTCTTATCAAACTGTAGATGCATTATTTCAAATGAATGAAAGTTTCCTTTATATACTTGTTTCCTCATGTAATTAGGCCAACTTGTACAATTTTTCTAGCCTAACTTGAATAAAGGTCTTAAGGCTAACTTAGTGCTTTTCATGGACTATTTTGTATAGTTGACTTGTAGCTATAGGTATAACTTACAATATGACAATATGGCATTCCTAGAGGCATGCAATTGATGCCATGACCTATATGACCAATAAAACAAGCATGAAACCCATGCTTAATAAATATTTTTTTTCTTTATCATATATACATAATATGAGTACAAAGACAATTATGAAGACCAAATGTAGTTACTTTTCCAACACTCCCTCTTAACTAGGGATGTATTCATAATGACTCAACATATTTTATCTCAATTTGAAATGTTATCATAAGAAGGGATCCAAATTGATAAGCATCACTCATTATAGCCAACATTGTCATATTACCAAAGGCCTTGACATGTACACTTTATCTCTCATGAGATCAGAGCAAAATGTTGGGAGGCATAGGGCACCATACTAACTAATCATGGTATATACTCCACCTAGGATATCAAAAGTAATCCTACCACCAGACCATTCCTTTTCAAGTCCATGTGACCTACAATTTACATCCTAATCAATCACATTGAATGACTCCAAGAATGTTTGCCCAAGATTATTTTTCATTCCAACATTCTCCTTATCCATGTTCAAGTACTTGACCTAGGACATCAGTCCTATTTCATCAAAGTGATTAACACAAGGAGAACCAAACAAATCATTATATACCCTATCAATGATGCATGCACTAAATTTATGACTGTTAGTCCTAGTCTAGTACATGACACATGGAAAACGAATGTCCAACAATAATCCCTCTCAATCAGGGAGGACATCCATATTCTCTTTTTGATCAGAGAATAGATCTTGCTCCTATTCAAGGATATTCCTTTTACTCCCTCTCAAGACTGGAGGAGATTCTTGATTTCACAACTGCAAAACTTCTTCCTTGGCTTTTATAAAAGTACCAACTATTAGATCTTTCATGACTCCTTCTTTACTTGCCATCTCACCGTACAAAGCATGCTTCCTTATTTCTTTCAAGGATCATGGAGCCATTGTCTCATAAAATATTTACATCTTATACATCACTTTTTGTCTTGTCTTTATTAATGAGGTCCTTCTATTGAACATTTTTATAATTAAAAGTGATCATAGCTTCGAAAGTGATTCCTCTTCTAGAACTTTAGGTTACTTTGCTACCTTTCAATCCAAAGATGAGAACATTTCATATCTGTTAATTATAAAATGTTGAGATTTTCCCAAACATGTATCATGTATACCTACAACATCTTTCCATGTAGGAAAAGAAACAAGTTAACAAGATAACCAACAATAGATATTAACATTTGACTTACCTCACCATGATAGTTTTATCAAAATTCATGGTCCATTATATGAGTCTACCTTTATCAAAGTGACCAAGGATCCAACTTGATTACCAATTTATCATTCCCTCCATTCGTCATGCTCTTCATGGGATAATATCAACATATATTTCTCATTTTCTTCCTTATTACATACCTGCAACATTCACCGACAAGTACTATCAAGAAAAATATACAAGTACAAAAGCATGGTGATAGTTTAGACAACCTAGGGTTTTTTTTGGAATCTTAGAGAGATAAAATCCAATGGTTTTTAGATTCAAACCCTAAGTTCCTTGATATTTCCCTATGAAACATCAACCCTAAGGTTTGAGTCTAAAAACCAATCCCACCTTTATTAGGGATTTCCATATACCCTACAGACCTTAGAGACCAATGGATAGGGTTTCTAGGAATAAAATGATTAGGGTTAGGGTTTCTCATTTGGCTAGAATTTCCAAATACCAACAAAGGTTTACAAAAACCAAGATACTAGCAACTCTTAATAAGATGAAAACTACAAACCCTAGAACCAAACATGTCCCAAAACAATAATATATATTTATATGTACAAAATCAATTATACGTACCTCAAGGAATACATACCTTAGTCCTTCATGATTGTTGGAAGCTCGCTGCAAAGTATTCATCACAATCCAAGGTACTGTCACTTCTATTCTTCAATCATTATCCTAATAGAATAGGTCCTTGACATCTTCCTTCTTCTTCTTTAAGGGTTCTTCAACTTTAGCTACTAAAGCTTTAGAACTTTCCTTCCTTTTATTATTATTAGGATTCTTTGGACAATTTTCTTTGATGTTTACATACTCATGAAAACCAAAGCATTGAACTTTGGACATGTCTCTAGGTTTCTTTTTCTTATTAAAAACTTTCTTTGATTTAATTGCATAGGCTTGAGCAACTTCATCAGTAGGTTGGATTTGCCTCTTGCCTTTATTCTAGGTTCTTTTATTGAACATTGAGCCCATAATTCTTCAAATGATGGAGCCTCTTTTCTTGCAAAAATGTTGCTTGCAAAGCCATCACATTCCTTAGGTAGAGAATTAATTTCTAATGTAATTAATTATGAATCAAATATTTTCTCACCAGCTTCTTGAAGTTGGTATTTTATTTTTGATAACTTCATGAAGAAGGTAGATATATTGTCTTCTGTAGACATTTTTGATTGGTATAATTGAGTCCTTAAGGAAATCATGTGACATGTTGTGTTGGTTGAGTATAACTTTATCAAATTCTCATATACTTCTTTAGTTGTGGATAATTTTGACCTAAATGTAATGAGGTGGTCTTTAATAGGCTCAAAGAGAATTATTTGATCTTTGACTTCTCCTTTTTCATATTTTTCAACTTTTTCTTCATTCTCCTTATCTGGAATAGGTACCTTACCAATAATGTACTCCATGACCTCATTCTCTCTAAGGACTAAGTTAGTTCTCTTTTAGTATGCCTTGAAGTTGGATGCTCCTTCTAATTTGTTTCTTTCCTTGGACATATAATCCATTAGGTTAGATACTATTAATTGAGGGATACCTTCTATAGTAATAAGCTGCTACAACAGTGAACTTATTTCTATTCACTAGATATAATGTCTCTTATTCACCTTAGCTTTGATATGATGTTGTAAAATCAAAGTAGTTGTAGGTCAAGAGTGATTTTCCTTAGCTTGACAATTACTTGTGAAGTTTATCTCTTCTTGTTACTTACTTTAGTTCTTTTTCATCAAGCAATTACCAAAATGAAAAATAGAGAGAAAGACACCAATGTAGGCTCCATGCCAGGGTAAAACCCCAGTTCTTGGGGAAACCCCAAATAATCTCCTCCTTATAGAATTTAGATCAAAAGTGAGACATCTTTAGGAACCAATGACCAAATCTACTCACTACAAGTCAACTCTTCTTCTTAAGAAATGAATGCCACCTTATTACAGTCTCTTACAATTTTGGATCACTATAATCATTATACCTATAAAACTTTTAAACCTTCTGTAACACCAGTAACCTTATCGAACCTCTATTTTTGACTTGTAGTTTTTCGTGTTTATGAGATACTCTTGAAACTTTGGATCACTATGATGACTAGCTCTCAGATGACATACCTAGAATGATACACCTACAACTTTAGACATTCAGATGGAACCTCTATATCTTCGAATGGGAAGATTACTATGGCTTCAGATGTTAATCTGCAATCTCATATTATTGTAGCTTTGGTATCCTTCTTTAGATACTTGTGCAATGCTTCTTTTTACAGTATTTGGGATATTAAGGTGTCATTGTACCTTCATTGTGGGGAGACTTGGATGTCACGATTCAAGGAGCAAACTTCTCTCATTTTAAGGTCTTCTTCGCTCTCCTTATTAGCCATAATTCCTTGTCTTATCGAACTGCAGATGCATCATTTCAAGTGAATGTGAGTTTCCTTTATATACTTGTTTCCTCATGTAATTAGGTTGGATTTTACATTTTCTCTAGGCCAACTTGAACAAAGGTCTTAAGGCTGACTTGTAGTGATTTTCATGGACTTTTTTTGTAGAGTTGACTTGTAGCTAGAGATTTGACTCACAATATGAAAATATGACAATTCCTAGAGGCATGCAATTGATGCCATGACCTATATGACCAATAAGAAAAGCATGAAACCCATGCTTAATCAATAAATAATTTTATTTCTTTATCGTATATACATAATACATGAGTACAAATACAATTATGAAGACTGAACCAAGTTACTTTTCCAAAAATCTATACTAGAACCCTTAGGCTGTGCTAGTACTTTTCCATCAACAAAAGCTATTATATCTCCTTTATCTTCCAAAAATGTAATAGATACTAAGTTCTTTTTCAAACCTGGCACATATAGAACATAGTTGAGATGGAAATTTTTATCGGATTCTAGCTCAATGGATGCCTTTCTAACTCGTTTGACTGCATATATGTGGTTGTATCCAAGCTCTTCCCTCTTAGATAGTATTCTTTCCATCATGATAGTGAAGTTCCATGATATCCTATCATATATCTTGAAGCACCACTATCTACCAACCATATATCATCATAATCTACAATAGAACCTATTAGAATCGAAAAATAAGAGAAATTTGTGTTACCTTTAGACTTCTTTGGATGTTCATCGTCAATATCGACTGTAGAAACATGTTGTTTTCCTTTTCTCTTTTTGTTATTAGAAATTTAAGGAAAGTCCATTTTATAATGTGCAAATCTATGATGGCCATATCATTGAGCTTTTGATATATCCTTCTTTATTTGGGGAGAAGGTGTTCTTTTTCCTAAATTCTTGTTTTAAAAACCAAACTTCTTCTTTCCTCTAGTCTTCTTGTGGTGATTTGCAAATGCTTGCGAAGGTTATTCCTTTATATCTCTTGATACAAGTCTTGATTATTCTTGAGCACAAGAGGTACACATTATTCAAAATAGGGAACATCCTTCTTGAAACCTATACCTACTACAAATGCATCCCATGATATAGGTGGTCCATTGAGTTTTGTAGTCACAAGTTATTTTTTAGAGATGACTTCATCAATTGCTTGAAGTTGGTCCCTTATTTGAGATTATTACAAAATATGAAGATAGAGTGTCGCCATTTTCCATCCTCACATCATGAAGCTCATTCTTCAAACACATGTCTTCAAAATTTCGGCCCCTGTAGTTGCCCAAAAAATTTCATCCCCTTGTAATAGAAACTGCCCAGAAAATATGTGAACCGGGAGAGACAGACCTTTCACACGCGTCAGATTGAGAGAGGGAGAAAGAGATGTATTTCTTCCTTATTTTAATCCTCCTTGTTCTTCACTTATTTCCCTAGTGTTGAAGGAAATGTAACTAGGTTCGGTCTTCATAAATGTACTTTTGATATTTGTATTTATTCAAGAAAAGAAATATTATTTTTATAATATATGTCAATGAGTTTATTTTTCATTGAAGTAGGTCTAGCACATGTTAAAGAGCTATAGGTAATTCAAAAGGTCAAAAGAATTATGGTAAAGACCTTAAAGGTATGTTACATTGTGTATAAGAGTCAAAGATGTCACCTCCAAGCAAAGTCAAGTCCCCTCCTATGCAAAGGCACCATCAAAGAATCTCCCTCAAGCATGTTACACCACCAAAGAAGCCATCCGAAACAAGCTCAACAAGTCGAGATGCAAACTATCCTCAAGTCAGACTTCTAGTTGGCCTAAAAGGAGGGACAATCCTCTATATATAGAGGTTGTCCACTGCACCAAAACGCACTCACTTACATCTCTAAAGTCTGCGAATTAAAGAGGGAATTAAAGGGTAATGAAGGAAGAAGGAGAGGTCTCCAAGTGCAACAAAGAAGGTGAAGTCGAGACTGAAGTCAAGAGGACCATTTCTAAGGTAACTGCAGTCACACATGCAAGAAAAACAAAGGCTACATGCGGTCATAACAATAGTAGTATATCAACATCACATCTCTCATTTGTTTTGTCTAGAACATATACCTAAAGGGCCTCCCATACAAGCAAAGAAGTAAGGAAGAAGAGTGAAGGTAATAGGGTTGTTCCAAAGCCTATTACAACCACACGTGCGAAGAGAAGGAGGTTGTCTCTACTAGTATAACAACCCTCCCATTACAGTCATACAAGTTTGTTGGTTGGTGAAGAGAAGAAAGGGATCATCATAAGGAAAGGCTCTCATCAAAGGTATTTATTCTAGATCAAGTGCAACAAGGTTTACTAAGAGTTGAAAGAAGAACAAAGTGTCGGAATAAGGAGGATGAAGTGTCGGAAGAAGAAGGGGTCAAGGAACAAAGTGCTGAAAGGAGGAAGGACTTGACTTGCGCTTGTAGGATCTTGTTATCAAAGGTTTAGGGTTTTTCATTGATCAATAAGAAGCTTCAATAAGAGAAACTTACTAAAGGGTTTTCCTCTCAAGAGAAGAGAGGTTTTGGCCCTGGCAGAGAGCCAACATCTTGTGTTCTTGTTCTTATGTTTTGGTAGCAGTTTGATGAAGTACAGACACATGCATTAATAAGAATAAGAAGAAGATTAAACTAACAAGAAAAAGTAAAAATACTCCACAAATTGTTATCAAGTAACGAAGAATCACACTACACTTATTTTCCCTAGATTCTTCAACATGGTTTCAGAGCTAAGGTGACATATCAAGGAAAGGGAAACTCAAGAACACTTATTAATGAAGGACATCTACAAGGTTGAAGCATCAAGCCTAGAAGTCTCAATCACTTCAAGGATAAGAAGGTCTCCAATCCATCATTCATCAAGGAATTAGACATAGCAAGAAGAAGAGCGTTACATAAAGGCACCTACAAAGAAGATCAGATCGAAGTAGGACCTTCATCAAGCTACAAGTCATCAAGAAAATTTCATCATCAAGCAAGTCCACTTGGAGAAGGCAACTTGAAGAACATCAAGATCCAAGGAAGGCAAGCCATCAAGTCTTCAAGGAGGAAGAAAATCCATTACATATCAAAAATCTATCAAGTAATTATATGTCCCCTTCTGAATATACATCAATGTCTTTTGCAAGGAAAGCAACAAATTGGTAGGTACCAATAACTTTCTTGCATGGAAGACGGGGATTGATCTACTTCTCAAGGAGAATGAACTTGTAGAACATATCAAAGGAAATATCACTATCCCTGCTAAGGAACAAACTCAAGCCTTAGCTAACTACAATAAGGATGAGACAAAAGCACAAAGGATTCTAATAGAATCAATCAAAGACTCTATCATTCCTTATGTCTCCAAATTTGAAACTTCAAAAGAAATTTATGATAAGCCAGTAGATCTATTCTTAGTATCCACAACTGGAGAAGTAATAGCTCTAAGGAATGAATTGTACAAAATGAAGATAACAAAGGAAGGAATAGCTCCCTACTTCATGAAGATCTCTAAAATGAGAGATCGACTTCAAGAGCTTGGGGAAGTCATGTTTAATGGAGAGATGACAATTGTAGTACTCAATGCTCTACTTGAGGATTGGGGCAACTTCACATCAAGCATATATGCCAAGAAGGAAGAAACCATACTCAGTGAAATGTGGTCTCTATGCAAGATAGAGGAAACCAGACTTTAAGCAAAGGAAGATGTGGGATCAAAGGAGAAAGCATTTTCTACCATGGCCAAGACAAAGGGAAAATTTGGAAAATTTGGTCCACGAAGAACAAACAACAAAGACATGTCCAAAATCCAATGCTTTGGATGCTAAGAATATGGACACTACAAAAGGAATTGTCCTAAGCTTAACAAGGAAAACAACAACAAAAGAAAGAGGGAAGAATCTCACATGAATGAAGAGGTGAAAGAAGAAGAAAAGAATAAAAAGAAGGAAGATCCTCTGGATCTCTACTCTGACTAGGTAAAACTCTTTAATTCAAGTCTTTTTTTAAGGTTTTGAGTAGGATAGAGGCATGTAGGAATAAAATAAAATTTCATAGCTAGAAACATCTTCTAGAATCTAGAAACATGAAGTACATAGAGTTCTAGATACTGATTTATAAAGAGAATTTATAAATGAGAACAAAAATTCATGGTTAGAAATATCTTCTAGAATATAGGAGCATGATGAACATAACTCAAGATATTCATGAAGAAGGAGAATACCTAGAATAGGACCTCATCCACTATGAAAGAAAATTGATCATGAAAAATAGTCTTAGAAGACCTCCACCATAAAAAGAAAAGAAACATTTGCAAGGCAAGGATCTTTAAGATCCTATGATGGAATCTTCAAAAGAAAGTTCATAAACCAAAGAAGGTGTCTCATTGGGAATCCCATTCATGGGATTAAAGAAGAGGATGATATGCAGGCAAGTTAAGATGAAGCAAGAAGAGCCACACCAAGAAGCTAAGATGATCAAAGGAGAATCAAGACAAGGTATGTATGCATTAAAGTTTAGTCACGTTATCATTTGTATACTATTGAGTCATGGGAACAGTTCTATAACATTATCATGTATGAAAGAATCTCTTTCACTAAGGACATGTTCGAAGGCATGTACTACATTGCAATGAAGGTTAACAAAAGAATATGCTCACATAAGGAGTATAAGATTGTTGACTAAGAAGCAAGAAGAAATGCTAACTAGTCCTAGAAGCAAGCAATGAAGAAGTGTCTCAGAAGGAGAATAAGGTGCTTGACCAATCTATACATGAAGAAGAAAATTATGAAAGAGACAAAGCATGTGAAGAACACCATGGTCACAATGAATCTCTCTATCTGACAAATATACTTTGAAGACATCTCCTGAAAGAAGTCAGGACAACTCTAACAAAGGAAGGAAACACCCTTGACACCCATGAAGGCCTTGGAGATTCAAAAGGTGTAGATAACTGATTCTACTCTACAAAGATGTCACGATGAAGAAGTCGTCCAACAAACAAAAAAGCAATGTTGAAGCAATATCAGGATGAAGTCATGATGGGCTACTAGGTCAAAGCATGTATACAAACAAGTACAACGAAGCATCCATGAGAAGAGTATTCTGAAGCATATACAAGATGACAAAGGAGTAGCTTGATGACAAGAAAACCTGATGTATGACAAGAAATCCACTTTCCAGTTACATGACAAACCAGGAAGGAAATTGATTAATGGATGGTGCCCTACCTAGAAGAAGTTTGAAAAAAGACTTCATGGCATCAAAGAAAAGAAGGAGATCAAGCAGCTGAAGGACCCACAAAGAAGTTGCTGATGAATGAAAGAGTCCCTAGTTAAGAAGGAGCTCTGACAAGTCCCTAATCAAGAGGGATTTTTGGATCACCCCTAATTAAAAAGGAGTTATATTGTGTTTTTCCATCTCATGGGCCATGCACTAGACCGGAACTAATAGCCGTAAGTCTAGATGAAGGCCATGAATGGAAATGTAGACACATGATAGACATAACATTCTTGTCTTCACTTGGAAGAAAGAATGGGAGGTTTAGGTAATCATCTAGCATCCGATACTCTTTAAGGATGTGTAGGGCATCCAAGAGAAGAGTAGGAAAGAGGATCGATATTATTTGAGGGTTGGGAACCCAAGATAAGAATAGTCCTAGAAGGTCATACTCAGAGAACACCCGGGTGGGTATGTACCTTGAGAGACAATGATGCAGGTGTCTATAAAGCATTGGTCTCACTAGCATTGTAGCTCATGACCTCATCAAGAGATGGAGTTGTTAGTCAAGGCCTTGCACTATGAAAATGTTGGTTGATATGATGCTATAACAGATGGATTGCAAATCTAATTTCTCTTATGTGAATTCTTCAAGATTGAAACATAGCCAAACACCTTGTAATGTTGCATGAATACCTCCCTAGTTAACAAGGAGTGTTGAAGGAAATGTAACTAGGTTTGGTCTTCATAAATGTACTTTTGATATTTGTATTTATTCAAGAAAAGAAATATTATTTTTATAATATATGTCAATGATTTCTTGCTCATTGAAGTAGGTCTAACGCATGTTAAAGTGCTATAGGTAAGTCAAAAGGTCAAAATAATTATGGTAAATACCTTAAGGGTATGTTACATTGTGTATACGAGTCAAAGAAGTCACCTCCAAGAAAATTTAAGTCCCCTCTTATGCAAAGGAACCATCAAAGAAGCTCCCTCAAGCATGTTACACCACGAAAGAAGCCATCTGAAACAAGCTCAACAAGTCGGCCTGCAAACTGTCCTCAAGTCACCCTTCTAGTCAGCCTAAAAGGAGGGACAATCCTCTATATATAGAGGTTTACCACTCCACCAAAGCACACTCACCTACATCTCTGACATATAAGAAGTAAAGATGCAAGTAAAGGGTAACAAAGGACGAAGGAGAGGTCTCCAAGTGCAGCGAATAAGGTGAAGTCTAGACTAAAGTCAAGAGGACCATTTCTAGGGAAGCTACAGTCACACGTGCAAGAAAAAGGAAGGTTTTCTGTGGTCATAAAAACAATAGTATATCAGCATCACATCTCTAATTTATTTGGGCTAGAACATAGGCGTAAAGGGCCTCCCATCCAAGCGAAGAAGTAAGGAAGAAGAGCGAAGGTAATAGGGTTGTTCTAAATCCTATTACAACCACACGTGCGAAGAGAAGGAGGTTGTCTCTACTAGCATAAAACCCTCTCATTATAGTCATGCAAGTTCATTGTTTGGTGAAGAGAAGAAAGGGATCATCATAAGGAAAGGGTCTAATAAAAGGTATTTCTTCTAGAGCAAGTGCAATAAGGTTTACTAATAATTGAAAGAAGAACGAAGTGCCAGAAGAAGGAGGATGAAGTGTCAAGGAATGAAGTACCAGAAGAAGAAAGTGTCGGGGAAAAAAGTGAATAAAGGAGGAAGGACTTGAATTGTGCTTGGAGGATCTTCTTATCAAGGGTATAGTGTTTGGCATTGATAAATAAGAATATTCAATCAGATAAACTTAATAAAGGGTTTTCCTCTCAAGAGAAGAGAGGTTTTGGCCCTAGCAGAGAGTCAACATCTTGTGTTATTATTCTTATGTTTTGGTAGTAGTTTGATGAAGTACACACACATGCATTAATAATAAGAATAATAAGATTAAACTAACAAGAAAAAGTAAAAATACTCCACAAATTGTTATCAAGTAACGAAGAATCACACTACACTTATTTGCCCTAGATTCTTGAACACCTAGAAAACACTTTCTTGAGAGAGATGTGAATTGTTACTTTGAGGGGGAGATCGAATTGTCTTTATATAAAGATTGGTTGGGTTGAAAGGGTGTGACTCTTCATGGGCTGAATTGACTTAGAGGGAGCCCAACTTGGAAAACTTGGAGTAAAAAAATTCAAATTTCAAATTTCAAATTTTCTTCTTTTAAAATTCCAAATGGGAATTGACTCAAAATGTTTTTTTTCTTTTGACTCTAATATTTAAAATATGCTTTACAATAATCAATATATATACATCAAGGGCCACATATACATTATGAAGACCGACTGTAGTTACAAAAATTCAACACATATCTCCCATGCAATATTTTTGTATATATGAGAAGGTCTTTGCTATTAGAGATGTGGACATTTACAAATTTTTGGGCCTTGACATAATTATCCCTAGAAATTATGTCCTCACCTTCTAGCTGGAGGTCAAACGCTAACATCTAGGACCTGCCACTAGATACTTGAGCAAGAGTGAACATATTTTTTTTTAGCTAGGAGATATATAAGTGGGTCAGGAAGAGGATGCTAGTGAAGACTATCTATCCAATGATCTTTTACAATAAAGAAATTTTGTCCATTACCCACCTTCCAAAATATATGATTTACTACAATGTGGAAAGCTTCGATGATTACTTTGTATGCTATAGAGGCATTTAGTGGAGGTTTGAGGGAGTGCGGATATAATCTATGTTAGATAGGGGTCAAATGTATTTTTGAATCATTGTGTTCACCCATAGCCCATTTCCTTAAATAAGGTACCAACCACATTTTAATGCCATAGATTAAGTAAATTTTGGGAGCAGTTTGATCCCCCACCCACCAATAGACCTCAGAAGAGCAATAGAATTCCAAGAAGTCAATGAAAATGTATGTTTTTCTCCTTTTTGTACTAAAGAAAATGGCTTGAGACTTGTTGAACCTTGTTTAATATCCCCTTAGGAATGTAGGCAAAATAAAGCCAATAGATAGGAATGGATTCAATAACTTCTTTGCAAAGTACTAATTTCCCAGCTTGAGACAACCATATATTGTTCTAGATCCTGATATAACCATGGCCAATATGGATTTAGTTGATTACATGGCTTGAGAATGAAACCTAGATATTTGAACCCTTGTCTAATGTCCTTTAACGAGGCTAATCGATGGTTCTCAATAGAAGAGAGTTCATTGTCTGGGAATTCCCAAGTGAAGATTGAAGACTTATGTATGTTAATTGTCATCCCTATTTCTTGTTTGAACAACTCTAGGAGAGACTGAAGATGTATGATGTGGGGGAGTTCCCCGTCAAAGAATATTAGTATATTTTTGACAAATAGGAGATGAAATAGGTAGTAGTTTTGAGATATAAAAACATCCTTGTAATAACATTTTTGAACAACCTCTGATATTATCCTACTAAGGTCTTATGCATTAAGGAGAAATAGGAGAGGGGAGAGGGGAAATCCATCTCAGAGGCCTCTTTCTAAATAAAAAAAGGAATAATTTACACCACTAATCAGGACTGTTACACTAGAATTTGTCACCATGACTATCTGCAGTTAGTATGGCTCCATCAACAGTCATATTATCCTCCTTGGCAAGCCTTATACCTCTGCTCTCCATGTCAAACTTCAAGAAAGAGAGAAAGTCATTTGAAAACATGTTTATCTCTGGGTACGCAGTTTCTCTCTACCTTACCTGCGTGTACGCATCCCAAGTTCATTATACCTGCGTAATTGTACGCTCTGTATGTAAAGGGGTGGGTGCGTACTCCTGTAAAGGTCAAAAGGCACGAGTTTCATCTTAAAAAAGTTACTTGTGGTCATTTCTAGAGCATTCTAGAAGATTCTTTGATGTGTATTGAGCGCCTCCAGATGGTTCATGTATCCCTATGAAAGAGGAACTTATCCCATCAAGAGAGGAGCTACCCCATCCAAAAGAGGGGCTTATCCCATTGATGTTGGACCTAATAACTTCCTCTAGAACACTATAAATACAGGCATTGGGCCAGAGGAGGGGAGGTTGAAAGCTGGACATTCCAAAGGGTAGATGCTGCTGGAATTAGGACTTCCTTGTAGAAGCTTGTGAGGAGAGATTCCCATCCTTTCTTGTTTCATTTGGAAGTGGGTGAGATTATCAAAGTAAAGGAAAACTCTTGCTGGACCATGGGAGGAACTTACACAACACCAAGGCTCAGGTTGTAATGGTTTCTTTTGTTTCCTATTAATACAAATAAGTCCATTCTTCTCAACAATTTGTTATTAATGAGTTGTTTCATATACTCCTTGGTCTGTATGTTGAATATGTTTTATTTTATGGGATATTCAGGTGCTATGTAATAGTTTGATTGTTAGTGAATGCAGGTTTCGAAGGGAAGGAGGAGCTCATCCGGATCGACGAGGCTGGACTACTACAACAACATTGGACTACATGTAGGATCTAAAACACTTGATTTCTTGTATGATAAATGCATGTTTAGAGAAGGATTGCTCTTAATTGTCTTGTTTGTCACTAGAAAGTCTTAGGCTTCTAGGGAGGTTGGTTTTGTCTGCAAGATTAACTCTTTCCGTATGAAAAATTGGCGACCATACTGGGGAATCCATTAATGTGAATGATTTTTCCTTTGAGTGACACTTTGATCTGAAAAGAGTCATTTCTTTTTTGATTTTTGGCTGTTTGACTGTGTATTTGGGTGGGCTAGCTTAGAGTTAAGTTAGATTTTAGTTTTTCTTGATTTTTCAGTAGTACGCACCCTCTGAGTTGAGCACAGTGCGTACTTGTACGCATTGCAGCTTTGTACACAGAGTGTGCACGCACCTGTGCAAACAGGCTGCCTGCGTACCCTGTCAAAAATTAAGAAATTCCCATTTTTTCCCTTAGATTTTGTCTTTCATTAGATTTTACTGCCCAGATCCACTGGTTATCTGTCATAGATCTTCACCTGAACTTGTTTCTTAGCGTCAAGAGTTTTAGTGAACTTCATAGAAGTTCTAGCCTTAGGGTTTGGTTTTTGCATTGGTCCTATAGTGACTTTGACTTTAGAAGTTGTGAAACCTTGGATCTCTCTGGTTTTGTCAGTCTTCTTAGGAGTCGGACCTGTCGTAAAGTCTACCTGTGTGAGAAACCTACCTTTGTGTT
>APFE030750813.1:58403-72924 GCA_000404065.3 Pinus taeda | reverse complement strand
GAACATTCCAAAGGGTAGATGCTGCTTGAATTAGGACTTCCTTGTAGAAGCTTGTGAGGAGAGATTACCATCCTTTCTTGTTTCATTTGGAAGTGGGTGAGCTTATCAAAGTAAAGGAAAACTCTTGCTGGACCCTGGAGGAACTTGCACAACACCAAGGCTCAGGTTGTAATGGTTTCTTTTGTTTCCTATTAATACAAATAAGTCCATTCTTCTCAACAATTTGTTATTAATGAGTTTTTCATATACTCCTTGGTCTATATGTTGAATATGTTTTATTTTATGGGATATTCAGGTGCTATGTAGTCGTTTGATTGTTAGTGAATGCAGGTTTCGAAGTGAAGGAGGAGCTCATCTGGATCGACGAGGCTAGACTACTACAACAGCGTTGGACTACAGGTAGGATCTAAAAACACTTGATTTCTCGTCTGATAAATGCATGTTTAGAGAAGGATTGCTCTTAATTGTCTTGTTTGTCACTAGAAAGTCTTAGGCTTCTAGGGAGGTTGGTTTTGTCCGCAAGATTAACTCTTTCCGCATGACAAGGACTACAAAGGAGGGGGTAGATATACAACTCATGACCTACAGGAAAAAGGTATTGGGGAAACCCAAATGAATTAGGAGAAGGCAAAGGGATAACTAGTTGAATATATCAAAGGCATTTGAAAGATAAGACTTGAAAGAAAGGGCATTTTGTCTATTGTTATGGATAGAATTAAGGGCCACTTGAGCCAATCCAATAGCCTCATGAATTTGTTTATCGGAAAAAAATCCAAACTACTTAGAGGAGATATGATAATAAATGATATGCTTTAATTACAACACGATAATTTTTGAAATGATCTTATAGATGGAATTAGAAAGAGAGATGGGTTGAAATTGATTAAAGGAAGCAAGATTATCAAATTGAGGAATGAGAGCAAGGGAGGTGGAGTTGAAAGGGCCTAACTTTTGACTAGATGAGAAAGATTATTCAATAATAGAAAAAATAGCATCTCTAATGAAATATATGCATTCGATATAAAATTAAATAGGAAGCCCATCAAGTCCGATAATTTTTTCATTTTGGAAACTATGAAATACATTTTCCTATTCCTTCTTAGATATCTCTTCCATAAGCATATCATTATCTTCCTCTTCAATATATCTAGGGAAAAGTTTGGCAATTGAGAAAATTTGCTCGATCATGACCCTTTCTTCTTGTTTGAATATTCCTTTGAAGTATGAGCGACCTTCTCTCCCAATGTCATAGAAAGAAGTGGCATAAACACAAGAAGTACCTGTGATGCCTCATATAGTATTTGTGGTTTTAAAGTGGTTTTCCACCCTATGGAAGTATTTTGTGTTTTTATCCCTAATTGAGAGCCAAAGGGAATTCTTTTTCTTATTCAAGTAGCATCTCCTTTTTGGTTCTCTCAAGCGCAAATATTTGTTCTTAAAGGTCTTTTGGTGCACCCATAGAGGAAAATTGATTCCAAAGAGATTGAAGTTAGGTTTTATTCTCCACCAAAATTTTAGAGGATTCCTCTCATTATTTTTTAACCCATTCACAAATAATGTCCTTGAATTTTTTGATATTATGTTGAAGTTGAAGGGAAGCGTATTTCAGAGATTCAGTTTAGAAATGGGGCTGACTGGCTTTGACGAGAGTAAGCAGGGAAGGGTTATCCAACAAAGAAGAATTTTCTTTGAAGGGACTGGGAGGTTTTTGTAGGGAAGGGTTCCAAGTCAATGAAAGTAGGCATGTGATATGAGTTTCTCCCAATCGAGGAATACTACTTAATTTTGAGGCTAGTATCAAGAAGACAGTGAGATGAGAAATTGATCTAATCATTTTGTGATTCTAGTCGAGCCTAGTATTTTGTTTAACTAGGTTAGAAGGATTTTTGTCGGAAGGATATCACAAAGATTTAATTCATCCAGAAGAGGGACCAAGTAATCCAACAAAGGATATAGTCTGTTGATCCCCCCCCAAAATTCTAAATTCCCAAGAGTAATGTTTAGATCACCGCCAATAACAACTTTATTTGAACTAAAAATAGGCAGTGGAACAATGGAGGACTAGTAACATTGCCTATCTTCATAAAATCCATATATATTGATAAAGTAAAAGGATTTATCCAATTGAATAGAGGTGAGATCCAAGGCTAACAATGACCTCAAAGACCAGATAGAGTTTATATGCATATATTTAGGGTTCCATCTTGTAATTAGGACTCCTTATCTACCCACATTTTTGATAGCCAAAAAATCCCAATTGGGGAGTATTAAAAGAAGAACACTATTAGCTTTGTCACCTTCCAATTTAATCTCATGAAAGAAAATAACTTTGGGAGAGAATAATTCGTAGAGTCTTTTCAGATCTATTTTTTTAGAGGGGCTAACTAGACCCCTATAATTGAGGGAGAGAACCTTCATTTAGAACACTAAGGAGAGCATACAAATCTAAGTTCCATTTGGATAGAAGTTTGCTTCCCAACTTTAATCTTACAACTAACTTGATGCTAGGATTTTGAAAGAAAATATTTGTGGCCTTTGGTTAAGGAGGAACGGGTAAGATCCTCATAAATCCCTAATCCACCTTCAGGGTCCAAGGGGTAGGGAGATGGGTTATAGGGGGAAGGGAAAGTGAGTGATCAAAAGAATGAGAATTGTAAATTCACAGGGAGAAAGGAAGGGATTGAGGAAGGGTATCGGGTAGAGGGATGAAGGGAAAGGTCCTCGATGATGGAAGGAGAGCAGATCAAAGTGAGAGAAACAATAAGTGAGAAGAGGGGGGGAGATTGGATAGGGGAAGTGAGCCCTGAATGAAAAATAATGGGAATTGAATGATCAATAGGATGAGTTATAGCTAAATTAATTTCATTAAACCTCAACCAATCTTCTTCAGAATGAGAAAAAACTAGGGGAGAAAAAGGTTCCATACCTAGAAGGGGATGGTTTATAGGGGAAGGAGGAGAGTCTTCAATGACTGAAGCAGTTACAAACTAAGTGGAGAGTTGAGCCTACACCCGTGGAGACCTTGATGAAAGTGCTACATGAGTAAGAGTTGAGCTTGCAAGAATTTTCATACTCCTTGGATGCGAATAGTGCTTTTGATCTCCCTTTTGAGGATATGGTGTAACCAAGGGGAAATTTAGTAGGGGAGGGTGACAAAGTTATAGTGTAAAAATCACTTTTTTTAACCCACTGCTTCTTTCTCCCTTTCCCTCTTTCACAATCCTTGCCTAAATTCCTATATGCATGGCAACACGAGCATTTAAAGGGAATGCCTTCATAATCAATATTCTGGAAGTGAATAATGGATCCTACACTAATGGATATAGACTCAAGAAGGCCCAAACATAGGTTAGGCCTACCAGGATGTAGGCTATCACCATGATTCTCATCTCTTAGTAAGAAATATCTACATCATAATAAAATCTCAAATAATTTTTGACCTTGTAAAAGAAGATTTTTGACCAAAAATAGGAGGTAGAGTTGGTAAATTGACCTAGATAGGAACCAAATCCATGTTTTTAGCTTTAGCATTTAAGTTCATTGGCCATTTTTTCAAAAATAGGATCTGAGAGCCCCACATCCATTTCTAAGCCAAAGTTTTGGATGCATCCTCCTCACTCGATGCTCGTCAATCCACTTGGCCTTTGGCAATGACCATGAAGCGAGGTGTGTACCCAAGAGAAGGTTTACGATTGAGTTATGTCTACTTACACATGACCACCATAGATGTTCTCTAAATTGAAAATTGACCAGCCACCACCATATCATCAATGTTTTGAATTTCATTCAATTGTACATCCTTCCCCAGGACTAGACATGGTTACTTAGGATGATACACAACCTCCACTATGAATATCTAGTGTGAGGAATCCATTAACAAACTCAAGAGAGGGCAAGGAGAGGTAGTAAGTCGGGTAAAGATGTCGAGTGAAATCACTCTAGGATAAGTTGTGAACTTGAGGGGGAGAGATCTAGTGGGGAACACATCGAAGGGAGTTGACAAGAATAGGAGGATGATAAAAAAAAGTGACATACAACTGCCACAGGGGGGAGGTGGGCCTCACAAGATTAAATGAAAACCACATTGTGCCAGATGAGGATGGGACCAATGATAAGGATTACATCAAATTCTGATCTAGATTGTTAGATTGTACCACCGCCGCATGTCTGGCATAGTTGATAAGGGCTGGAGGGGTAGGGGTATTAGTAGTTGAGTTGGTTCCATCCAAATGATAACCCCTTCCCATGGGTTTGGTGTATAGTCCACCATATCCTCATACAAATCAAGTGACATTTTGAGAATTCAATAAGATTCATGATGTAGAGGAGAAAATAGGTTCAAGGTCTTAGCATCGAAATTTCTTGCAACATGAAACCCTACTTGCATGTTAAACCCTAATAGAGCCATCACCACTCCCTTTCCTCCATTTTCATTATTTTTTTTAATTCAATGTTTTCTATTTGTTGATGCCTTCATACATACAACACACTTAGGTTACCAAGCATTATTTTTAGTTGAGGAACATGAAGTGGATTGGTGGTGGTCAAATATATGGAAACTTGAGGCCCTAAACAAGATCAACTAAATTTCCTAAATTTCCTTTGGTTAGCTTTAAGGAGAAAATTTTGTAGCTTAGGAAGTCACATAAAAGAGGATTAGGCCAAGTAATACTTTGTTTATGGAACCTAAAACTATCTCACACTTGGTCATGTCTTTTCTTTGGAAACTATTTGCAGACAGGGGTAAACTAGGGTTTACAATTAAGCTAACAAAACCCCCTTAAACACTGGAAAGTTTCAACACCTATGAATAGGACCTTAGGTCTCACCCAAAGTATGTTGATGGGTTTTCAAGAACCTTTGAAGGTTTTGTAGGGGAAAGGGGAAACATAAATTTCTTTGGTTCCAAATGATCCACCTCAAACTATGGTATTTTGCATACATCCCATATATAACCATTTAAAAGGAATTAAACAAAAAAATTCTTCATAAGATGTGTTATAATATCCCCAATGAACTATGGCATACATTAGTTAAGTGTAAAAACATTTTATAATCAATGAAGTAACCATTCAACACGAGATAAATATACAGGCGCAAAAATAACTTTGACATAGTTTCATTGATACACCGATACCATTATTGGAATTACACCTCAACTAAAAAATATCAACACAGGACATCCTCTAAAAGCTCTAAAATGACTCTATATTTCATTTATTTATCCAACTCTTTCTATAAGACACATATATAGTAGAAACAAGACAAACTGACACAAAATCCTTGAATACTTCATATTAGCAACAAATATAAGTGATACAAATTACAAGGGCCATCAGATGCCTAGATCGGAAAAATCATATCTTCATGACAAACCATCACATCACATTTCATAATATCTAGCCAAACCCCAATACAATTAGCAAAATAAGAATCAAAATAGAACCAAGAAGTTTTAAGAAAAGTATCAAGAAGGAAAAAAATTAAGAAGCATAATAGAAACACCAACAACTCTTTATATAACTCAATCTCCAACATTTCACTCCTCGGAATATTTGGTCAACTCACCTAGCCAACTCACCCTAATGAGTTTTCCACTCTCATGACGAATCACAACTTATTACTTGACTATAATGTGCCAAATCGCAACCAACTTCTTGGCCATAACCAACTAACCCATACTGATGGAGACCGTGATGTTGGAAACTGCATATTTCTATTATATTGCGGTCTTTACTGCTTCTAGTGCACATTTGCATGGTGTGCTTGTCTACTTTTTTTTTGCATACGATGTCCACCAACCTTTTTTATGCACAATATTCCCTTTTTCCTCCTTACCAAAATTTTTAAAAAATCATCTTTTTCACCTTGCCCCAATAACCCCGCAACATTATTTGTGTCTCACCCTAGATCCACTCTAGTCTATTTGTGCACCAATAAAAGGGAGTGCCTTTGCATATTTGTTTAGAAATTGCTCAAATGTTTGTTTTGTTGCCAACACCCTAGTCTTTACTTCCTCTACCCGACTGATAATACTTTTTTCTAATTCGATAAGCATAGGAATATCCAGGAACAAAGGTTAAATTTTTGCAACTCACTGATGTGTTGTGGTTTGTGTTGCAACAAAGTTGTCAGTGATTTGCATTGGTTCATCCTACAACTGCACAAATTTATCTGCAAGTTGCTACTGTTATGCTCTCCACTGATTGATTTTATTTCCTAGTGTTGCACTTTTTTCCATCACAAATCGGTGTTCTAATGCTAGTATGGTGATCGGGTTTCTACATATAGACTCACTTTGGTGTTTCGTAGTATAAATTTTGGTGTTTATCTCCTTAAGTTTGACACTATCCTATAGCCTATTCCTTCCAAAAATCTAAGCCGAATTCATATAACTTAGTGCATTCATGCTTAAGATCCATGCATTCTCAAAGGAATCAAAGGTTACTTGTACCTTTTCTTGTCTTTGTACTTCCTCTGGTGGGGTAGTAGGATTTATCTATAGCTACGATTCCTTGACTCTTATCTTCAAGCCTTATATTATTTCTTCAATATTAGTCAACTTATCCTTGTGTATCTTCTCTTCCTTCATCTTGTTGTCAAACTTCCACGAGATGCATGTGTTTAGTTTTCAAAGCCCCATGCTCACTGGTGAGCTAAATCAATTTTAGCGATGTCACCTGTGTTCATACTTCACCACCTATGTAATATTTTGTTGCAATTGATGTAAAATATTCAAAGGAAATTTGACAAAATAAGGACTTCATGTGGTAAATCCTAGGCCCATTGTTTAATGACAGTGTTTGGAAAGTATAATAGGATGGGTGGAATAGGCTTGGTGTGACGTTCTGCTAAGGTTATAAAAGGCTGTGGTTGCTCTAGCCAAATTTTGGCGTAGGTGGTGCATTGGTCCCCTCCATCATGGTAGTGTACTATGTTACACTCAATCAAGGAGTTATTGTCATCAATGATTAAGACAAGAGACAAATTTGTTCCAATTGTTGTTGCGTTTGATCCTATAGGTATTTTTGTTCCTGGGTCGCTTTTTGAATAGTAGTGATGAGAGGGGAAATTCTTTGCTCAGTCACCTCTTTGATCTGCTCAATAATTTTCTATAAATCTTCCTCTGACATTGGTGTCTCTAAGATAGTTAGCTTCTTATCCTTTCACTTCCTCCTTGCCCCTTGTTGTTGATATTTTAACAATCTATTTTCACTTACCGGTGTTGTTTCAATTTCTCCAGAGTCCCGCTATAGTGTGTCAGGATGGTCTTCTTCATGCTCCTGCTATTATTTGTCCGGGTGTTCCTAATGTTTTGGGATGGTTTGGTTTTGTATTTTTCGTTTAGGATGATTTTCTAGTTGTGGATATTAATTCTCCCCCTCCAAGCTATTGCTAATGTTCAATACCTCTGGTTGTTGTTCAATAGGTGGTCTACACCATTCTTTTGGCTATTCGTTGACAATATGTGACATAGTTTTCTCATCGGTCTTGTACGTGCACCTTAAGAATTACTTTGACAAGTCCAAGTAGGCTTGTATATACATATGGTGTTGTGTGGTGCGAAACTTTGCTAGTACCTTGTAAGCCTCGAAAAATTGTACCGCTATGTGCAATACCTTTAGTATAGATTAGTTGATGTCCTATTTCCAAGTATAAAACTTAACATTGGTATCTATTTGGAGCTTCTTATCCAAGGTATGCCAAAGTGACCCAAATCCTGGTGCGATGAAATCTTGCTTGTCTGGTGGTGGAAAGTGACTAAGAAAACTTCCATTGTTTGTCATCCTGCATTTTAATACTGTCCATAATTCAAATTCTATGTCGAAGGTGAGGTAACTTCTGGTGCTTTTCCAAATGGTATTCTATGTTCTCCTTCTACAGTCTCTTCTTTTTATTCACTACTTTCACTCCCATTATCTAACTACCTTCAATGAACTAGATCTGGTGATTGAGAAAATCATATAAATAATAGATAATTTACCTCTGATCCTGAAAGCATGCGCAAGGTCATGGGTTTAGTCTAGGGGATGGCCAAGGTTTGGAAAACGAGATGCAATGGATATTTTTCACCAAGATGGTATTATTCCTCCTTTGTCTACTTTTCACTGATAACTTGAATACATGCTTCCCTAATATCTCCTTTGTTGTTGTAACTCTCTCCTCTATTTTGGGTGGAGAGCCCTTATTGATTTTCTAATTAAAATAGAGACTACCACAATATTTCTGAAAAAGTTGATAATTATTTTTCATGTTGATCTTATTTTAAATAATTCCAACATATCATTCAACAATTATACTTAATAAATTCAACCATACAATAACAATAGAATAATAGAGATCACAATGCACAAAGATAAGTCAGATATTTAACCTGAGAAAACCCACCAAGGGGGGAAACCCTACAACCTTTTCAATAGAGAAACTCTTCTATTTAAAAAGAGACACACCTAGACCTTATAGTCATTAACTAGGTCACACTTGGTCAAACTATCTAAGTGAAGCCTCCCAACATGATCCAACACTTCGGTTTTCCTGATTTGACCTAGAATTTCAGCCCTCCTGCAACTACCAGAATCCTAGAATGTCGGTCCCCAATAACTGCCCAGAATTTTCGGCCCCTACAACACAAATTTCCCATAAATATGTGAATTATATAGAGAGAGAGACTATCCACATGTGTGAGCTTAAGAGAGAGAGAAATATATTAAATTCTTCCTTCTTGTCCTTCTTGATCTTTGTTAGGATGCCTAGAAATTGTCTTCTTGAGAGAGTGTGAATTGGTGCCTTCAGGAGTAGGTCGAGCTACCTTTATATAGTGATTTTCCTAGGTCAAAGGGGTGTGACTCTACCTGGTCCAACTTTACAAACTTGGAGCCAAAAATTTCAATTTCAAAAATTCACAATTTTCTCTTTCAAAAGTCCAAATGGGACTTGACTCAAAATATGATTTTATTTTGACTCTAGTGTTTAAAATATGATTTACAATAATCAATATAAATATGTCAAGGAACAAATATACATTATGAATACTGACCATAGTTACAAAATTCAACACTACCTCTTAACTAGGGAGGTATTCACCATGACTACCATAGATGTTATCAAGTTGAAAAATTTCTGTAAGAAAGGGTTTTATCAACATCATCATCAAAATCATCATCATCTGCCATTTACATCTACTCGTAGCCATATCATGGTTAGTACTTAACCCCTGGCCCATGGATTATCATCAACATATTATGACTCACTCTCTCAGAGTGATCGGTCCTCAAATACCAAAGGCCTCTCACTAGGCCAAAATGCTAATATACTAACTCAAGTAGCAGGCACCCACTCACCCCTCCCGGGGATCACTCTAGGCCTAGACCTCACTCAACCCATCCTTGGTGAGTGATTGGGTCCAAATGTTGAAAGACCTCACTCAACCCTTCCTTCGTTAGTGATCAGGTCCAAATTCTGAAATACCTCACTCTACTCTTCCCTAGTGTGTGCTCGAGTCTATACATTACTCGATCCTTCATGGTAAGTAATTGGGTCTCCTCATTGAGAGGCACTCACTCAACCCTATCTGGTGAGCACTATGGGCCTCAATGAAAATTCTCCCCATTTGGAGAATGTCCATCCATGCCATTATCAAATCAACAATCCCTCTTAATGAGAGTGGTAATATCTAGAAGCCCCAACTTGTCTCTGAAGTACACAAACTTCTCTTTGGGACACAACTTCGTCAAAATATCAACTATCTACTCATCAGTGGAGATGTACTCAATCATTATCGCTCTCCTCTATACCATGTCATGGATATAGTGGTACTTGATATCAATATGCTTTGAACTGTCATGGAACAAGATATTTTTTGAAAGCTTCACACAACTTTGATTATCACAATGTATCAAGATTGGTTTCAGCTCTTGGTTGAAAAATATTGTAAACAACTTTAGAAGCCACATTGTTGTTGTACATGCTTCATTGGATGCAATATATTCTTCTTATGTAGTGTTGAGTGTGATATATCTTTACTTCCTGCTCATCCAAGATATCATAGAAGAGCCCATGGTGAAGCATACCCCCAAAGTTCTCTTCCTATCATCAACAGTTCTTGCCTAGTCAACATTTTTATATCCCTGAAGCTTTACATCCTTGTTTGTGACATATCTCAAGCCATAGTTTATAGAACCACATAGATATCTCAAAATTTTCTTCGCTTCAATTCAATGCTCATGTCCTTTCCACCTAGAACGGGATCAATGTGTTCATTGCAAAGCAAATGTATGACTTGGTGTTAACCAAATACATTAATGATCCAATCAATTGGCGATAAATAAGTGGATCTACCAATCTGGATTCACAGTCTCTTAACTTCTTTGAGTTAGTCTCAATAGGAGTAGCCATGGATTTACATTCCATCATGCCAAATTTATGAAGAATCTTAATGACATACTTTCCTTGATCAATGAATACTTCACCAAGTTTCTACCATACTTCAGTCCCAAGTAACAATGGATCAAACCAAGATCCTTCATATCAAATTTAGAAGCCAATTTATTTTTACATTGAATGATGAGAGGCTTAGCATCTATCAAAAAAAAATCATCAACATATAACAATAGGATCATAGGTGCATTCTTCACAACCTTAAAATAGAGGCTTGGATCAACATCTATCTTGGTAAATTCGAGGCTTGTCAGAAAATTATCAATTCGATCATACCAAGCTCTTCAAGCTTGCTTGAGTCCATATAAGGCCTTCTTTAACCTATAAACAATAGATTCCTTTCCATGCACCTCAAATCCTTGAGGCTTCTCTATGTACACCTCTTCCTCAATCACACTGTCGAGGAAAGCAGTATTCACTGTTAAATTGTAGCAATTAAAGGATTCATTTGACTTGTGCCTGACTCAAATGGAGAAATTTGAAATTCCACATTAGCAGGATAACTTGAGTTGTAGTTAGCAGGAGTGACATGGCCTTGTCACTTAGTTAAATCAGTCAATTTGATTTTGTGGGCTAGAAGTAGACATGTGCATGAGTTCATTGTTAAGATCTAGCAATCTAGTGGAGTTATTGTTAGTTAAACTCAATTATCTTAGCTCTAGTCATGAATAGAGTCAATATGAGTTTAGTTGAGTAGTAGTAATTGTTGTTAACTCACCGATCTCTTAGTTAACTCATCGATTTACTAAAAATATCCCTAGTCATGATTGCAATTCGAATTTCCTATTTGAGCTGGAGGAAAAGGCACATTGTAATCATCAATTGTATAATAGTTGAGTGTATAGGTTTTTTACATTGGAGCAGGTGACCAATTCCTCTTTTAAGAGCTAATTTCCCTATCTTTTAGGAGCTAATTTCCTCAAGGATTGTGCAAGGAAATAGGAATAAGGTTGAGGCCTATTTTGGCTAAGTATTGGTCACAACAAGTCAGAGAGCAAGAAATCAATATTGCAGTGCAGGTTGAGCTTCAAGGATTGAAGTTTTCATTGTAATAGATCCATATTCTCATATGATTTAATACAAAACATAGGAGGGCTTTTTCCTAGTTGGTTTCCCTAGTAAAAATACATTGTTCATTGTGATTGAATGGTTGCATTCTATTACATGTGTTTCTATTGTATGTTTTCCTTTCCACAGATTGAGTAGAAGAAATTTGTGTCTATTGTTTTTATCTGAATTCATTAGAAACTACAAATTTCAAGCTATTTCCACATTCACATACATATGATGTAAATTCCATACCAACGATGCAACAAGAGAAATAATATATCTAATGGAGGTGTACTTGGAAGCTAGAGCAAAGGTCTCATCATAATCTTCTCCCTCTTTCTGGGAGAAACCTTTGGCCACGAATCACGCTTATTTGTCAATAATTCCATTTGCAACATGCTTGATCCTGTATATACACTTGGAAGTCATTATTTACTTCCCTTCCAGCCTTGGCACAATCTCCCATACATCATTCTTCATGATGGAATGATATTCTTCATTCATGTCCTCCTTCCACACTTGTTGGTGAGTTGCTTCTTCATAAGTAGAAGGTTTTGCATCAATAAGGTTAATCATAAGAGATGCATAGATAGAAATCCTTTTAGGTTTCTTAATTTCTTTAGATGTGCCATCAAGAGTTGTATGTCCTTTTTCTTCTTCCAATGTAGATCAAAGTCATGTTGTTCTCTTCCTGATTTCTAGAACAACAACTAGTTATACCAGTTTACAAGGCCCTTCTGCCTCTCTTAAACATTCTATAGAACTTGAACATTCTTCCTTATGCTTTACTTCTTCAGGGGAGTCCATGGAAACTTCTGTAGACTTCCAATATGCATCCTTCTCATCAAAGGTGACATCTCATCTGACCTTAATTTGTCGTTGCTATGGAATGTATATTCAATATGCCTTTGATGAGTCACTGTAACTAACGAATATTCCTTTCTTTCCTGAAGGCTCTAGCTTGTTCCTTTTATCCTTAGGAACATGGACATAAATAGGGCAACCAAATATTCTAATATGCCCAACCTATGGCTTTTTTCTAGTGAATGCTTAATCAAGAGTCATATCTTCCAGAATTCGATGAGGACTTCTATTCTAAATGTATACAACTGTCAATGATGCTTCTCCCATAAGAAAATCAACAGATCGTAATCATGTATTATAGCCTTTAGATATTCTTCAAAGGACATTTTCTTTCATTTTTACACACCACTCCATTGTGTATTAAAGGGAACAATCAAATCCCTCTTAATCCCATAGTTCTTGCAGAAAGAAACAAATTCTTTTGAGGTGTACTCTCCTCCATTGTCAAATCTCAAAATCTTGATCTTCATACCCATCAAGTTTTCTATTTCAACTTTGAATTATTGAAACTTAGTGAAGACTTCATCCTTGGTCTTCATGAGATAGATCCATATCTTACAAGCGAAGACATCAATAAATGTCACATAGTATAATGAACCTCCAAGTGATCTCACAGGCATAGGACCACATACATCAGAGTCAATCAAATCTAAAACTTCTTTAGATATGTTTTCACTACTTGAAAATGGTTTCTTGATGTTCTTTGCGAGTGCACAACCTTTACAAACACCTTCATGATATATTTTCAATTTAGGGGTGCCTAAAACTATTTGATTTAATTCTAGTAATGCTCTATAATGACGGTGACCATATCTCCTATGCCATTGTTCACTTGGGTTGATTTCATCATGTATTAAAGCTTGAGATGGTTGACTCATGAGCCTATACAATATTCCTTCATGAATTCCAATGAATAGAATAATCTATACTAGATCCCTTGGGCCATACAAGTATTTTTCCAACCACAAAAGCTACTCTATCTCCTTTATTTTCTACATGAAATAGATACTAGATTCTTTTTCAAACCTGATACATATAGAATATTTTTTAGATGAACATTGTTACTAGATTCCATCATAATGGATGCCTTTCCAACTCCTTTTACTACATAGTTTGGTTCTCTCCAAGATCTACTCTTTGGGATAACATCTTTTCCATAATGCTATTAATATTTCCATAATCTCTAGTCTCATGTCTTTATGCACCACTATTTACCATCCACATATCATTATCATCTACAATAGAACTTGTTAGAGCAGAAAAGTAAAATAAATATTTGTCACATTTAGTCTTCTTTGGATGTTCATCTTTAATGTCGGTTACAAAAGAATGTTGTCTTCCCTTTCTCTTTTATTATTATCCATCTCAGGACAACCCCTTTTACAATGTCTAAATTTTTGACATTGAATTTTTGATATATCCTTCTTCGTGACTTGTTTTGAAAGCCAAACTTATTATTTAATTTGTTCTTGAAATGAGCTGCAAATGCTTGAGAAGCTTCTTCCTTTTTATCTCTTAGGATAATCCTTGTTTCTTCTTGAGTACAAGAGGTCTATAGTTGTTCAAATGAAGGATCTTCCTTCTAGCTACTTATACCTGTTGTAAATGCATCCCATGATCTAGGTAGACCATTGAGTGTTGTAGTCACAAGTTTGTTCTCATAAATGGTTTCTACAATTTTTTGAATTTGGTCTCTTTTTTTGTGAAATCCTTATGAAATATGAATCCACGATGTCATCATTTTTCATCCTTACATCATGAATATGATTCTTCAAGCTCGTGGCTTGACTAATATTCTTGATAATAAATAGATTAGTTAGGGCATATTACATCTTCTTGGAAGTATCAAGATTTGCAATATAGGGGATAAGATAATCTCTAATGGAGTACACAATAAGACACATGGCAGTGATGTCATCCTAAAACTTTTACTTTCCTATAATATCTTCTTTTAATACAACCTTTCCTGTCACAATATCCAAAAATTTGTTCTTTGCAAGAATAAGATCAATTATAAGCTTCCAAGCTCTGAAGTTTGAGGATCCTTCCAACTTGTTCTCATATTTCATAGGAGAAGCCATGGATGTAAATCAATAATAAGGGATTCAACAATAGTGATCCCAGTGTTCCTTCTTTCACCAAATCTATGATACCATGTTTATTTTCTAAG
>APFE030750813.1:7812-58061 GCA_000404065.3 Pinus taeda | reverse complement strand
TTTCAAAAATATTGGCTACAAGGATCATGAGATTAAAAAAGCCATAAAGAAAGCTGAAAGAAGGTTGTCATCTCCCAAGCCTAAAGAGCAGGATCAACCTCAGGGTGGCAAGGTTTTTCTACCTTATATCCAGGGAGTCACAGATAAAATGGCAAAAATCCTAAGAAAGAAAAACATTATAACACAATTCTCAGCTCCAGGTACCATCAGACAAAGTTTAAAATCTGTTAAGGATGATATTAAGCAGCAGCTTAAAGGAGTCTATAAAATAGACTGTTCGTGTGGGAAAAGCTACATAGGTGAAACTGGTCGCTCCCTCCAGACAAGACTGAAAGAACATGGCGCTGACATCAGGAATGGAAGATCTCGTACCTCAGCCTTGGTAGAGCACTCCTCGAAGACTAAACACCACATCTGCTTAGAAAACACATCAATTATCGCAAGAGAAGAGCAGCATCAGAGACGGAAAATCAGAGAAGCCCTCGAAATCTTGAAGCATCCTTGTAATCTGAACAGAGACAGCGGTTTGGAGATTAGCAGAAGCTGGCTTCCCCTGATCAGTGAGATCAAGAAACATCAACCCAACCCCAGGTAAGTCGTCAAGCAGGTCAGTTTTTCCCTCCCTTTCCCTTTACATTCACAGGTTTTAATATAATTTAGTCATTAATGTAGGTTTTAATATAGTTTAGATTTCAATATAAAAGTTAATATATAATTTAGATTATATTTAAATATTAATATAAATATTGATATAACATATTAGAATAGAGATTAGGTTGTATAGTTATTTATACTATTTTATATATTAAGTTTTATAGATTTTAATATTAATATAGATTTTAGGTTATATAATATTAAGTTATTTATAGATTAAGTTTTATAAATATTAAGGTATATAGACATTAGGTTATATAAATATTAATGTTATATAGATATTAGGATTTATGATATTAATATTATTTATATATATATTAGGTTTTATAGATATTAAATATTAATATAGATGTTAGGTTATATAAAGATTATGTTTTATAGATATTAATTAAATGATATTAATTTATATAAATTAAAGTTAATTTTTAATCTTTCATGCCGATCTGTACTGTTTTTTCAATATTCATTCCCGCATGAGTATTTATTTCTTCCATCTTGCTCTTCTTTTATCATCTTTCTCTTAACCCTGATGATGGATCCCATTTGGGATTCGAAACGTTGGTGTAAAAATTCTCTTACTGTGGATTCTCCGATCAAAGACTCAAAAAACAATAGAACAATAGAGATCACAATGCACAAAGGGAAGACAAGATTTACCCTGGGAAAACCCACTAAGAGGACAAACCCAACAACCTTTTCAATAGAGAAATTATTCTTTTAAATAAGAGACACACCTAGACCTTCTAGTAATTAACTAGGTCACACCTGGTAAAACCATCCAAGTCAAGCCTCCCAACTTGATCCAACTCTTTGCTCTTCCTAATCTGACGTAATTTTTTTTTCCCTCTCGCAACTGCAAGAATCCCAGAATTTCAGCTGCCAATAACTTCCTAGAACTTTCAACCCTTGCAACAAAAATTGCCAATAAATATGTGAACTGTAGAGAGAGAGAGTCTATCCACACATGCAAGCTTAAGAGAGAGACATAGAAATCAAATTCATCCTACTTTTCATCCTTCTTATCCGTACTGATCTCCGCTAGGATTCTTAGAAATTATCTTCTTGAGAGAGTGTGGATTGGTGCCTTGAGGAGTATGTCCAGATGCTTTTATATAATGATCTACCTAGGTCTAAGGGGAGTGACTCTACCTAGGCTGACTTGAATTGGAGGGAGGTTGACTTAACAAACTTGGAGCCAAAAATTTAAATTTCAAAATTTCAAAAAAAATCTTTCAAAAGTCCAAATGGGACTTGACTCAAAATATAATTTTCTTTTGACTCTAGAATTTAAAATATTATTTACAAAAATAAATATAAATACATCAAGGGTCAAATATACATTATGAAGATTGACCTTAGTTACAAAATTCAACATCCCTCTCCATGGTACGATGCTCCACTTTTGGTGCAGGAACTCGTCTACTTTCTCCTCTACACCACTCTATGTTATTTCTCTTTCTTGGTCCTCCCAATGATCTGGATCTTACCTATTGTGCACTCTCTAATCCTATGATAAATACTTCTTTCCAAATATTTTGTTAGAAACAAGCTTAGTTGCAATTCTCTTTTATCTACCCAAACTATGTACATATCTTGTCAGACGACGTAGGGTGCCAATCATGCTACTCACCTTGATCCCTCTCAGTGACGTGTTCATGTCTTTACCATTTCTACACTAACTACAACATTGACACTTCGATGTCTCTGGGAGATCTATTCCACCTCTATAGCTCATGTTTTTGTATTGAATCGACTATGTCTCCCTCACCTATCTTTTTCTCAACATCTTTCCTTATCTTTCCTCTGAAACTTCAACTCTTCCATAGCATACATCTTCTTTTTTCCCCTCTCCTTGCATCCCTTGCCCATTCTTTGACTTAGGCCATCATTTGATCAACTCCCTAGTTCTCCATGTTGTACAAAAAAATAGTCACTCATCTCATCAGACTCCAGTGACATCACACCTTTGTCATAGAGAAACATCTTAAGCCACATAGGTAATTTTTTCAAATAACTACCATGCGGCCCTTGGAAGGAATATATTTTAGTTTCAGTAAAAGACTGAGTAGATTCCATTGCAACCTCAACCATGTAACCTTCTAAAACACTGACTAGCCAAAAATCAACAACACTAGATAGTGTATTAATCATAGTATTCACCCTCTGTAGTAGATCTAGTGTCTAGTCATATGGCCCTTGGAGACTCCAAAGTCCTTGTCACTCTACCTATCTCTTCAACCACTCCCACAGAACAACAAGAAACTCAAAAAATAAAATCTCATGAAAGTCAGTAAATATATACCTTTCTATCCATTTATATAGTTTGATATGCAGGTTCCTTGACTATTCTACTGCAAACTCATGTTGTTTGTTGTCCAACCACTATTATATTTATTATTTCATTGTTCTCCACATCCCCTCTTTGACAAATACCTCAAGGTCTCGACAACGAAGCCATTTGTTGGCACACAAAGGTGACCTAGGTTTCAAATTTAAGCTAACATAACCCCCTCAAACATTGGTATTTTTCAACGCCTCTGAATAGGTGAGGTCTCACATGAGGTATGTTGATGGATTTGCAAGAACCTTTGAAGGTTTTGCAAGGGAAAGGGGAAACAAAGACAACTTTGGTTCCAAACGATCCACCTCAAACTATGGTATTCACCATACATTGAAGATATAGCAATTGAAATGGAATTACATTCAAAATCCTTCACAACACATGTAATAATATTCCCAATGAAATATGATGACGCACATCGGTTAAGTGTAAAAACATTTCATAATCAACGAAGTAACCATTCAATGTGAGTTCAATATAAAAGTGCAAAAATAACTCTGACACAGAACAGGGGACCACAATTTCATTCATACACCGATATCATTACTAGCATTACACCTCAATTACAAAATATCAACACAAGACATTCACCAAAAGCTCTGCAATGACTCCATATTTCATTCATTTATCCAACTTTTAAATAATATGCATATATAGTATAAACATGACAAACCGACATAGAATCCCCAAATACTTCATATTAGCAATAAAGATTAGTGATACAAATTAAAAGGGGTATCATACACCGAGATGGGAAAAATAAGACTGTCATGATAGAACATGACAATTCATTTCATAATATTCATCCAAATCCCAATACAATTAGAAAAATGAGAATGAAAACAAAACCAAGAAGTATTAAAAAAATATCAAGAAGGAAAATCATCAAGAAGAAGAATAGAAGCAACAACAACTCTTTATATAACCTAATCTCATGCATCGCACTCATGGGAATCTTCACCCAACTCACCCTGATGTTTTGTCCTCTCTCATGCCAAGTCACAACCAATTGCTTGAACATAACATGCTGAATCACAACCAACCGATTGACCATAACTAACTAACCCATATTGTTGGAGAGTGTGATGTTGACAACTACATCTTTGTATTACATCGCGGTCATTGCTACTTCTGGCACACATCTACATGGTGTGTCTAACATTTGTATGATATGCATGTCTACTTCTATGATGTGCGGTGTCGACCAACCTCTGCTACATGGGGTATTGCTTTTTTCCTCCTTAATACACAGTGTCTCCATACTTAGCAAATATTTCAAAAAAATTTCACCTTTTTCATCTTGCCCTAATAGAAACTTTAGAAGGACCCTTGAATAGATGATTGGCGCAAAAATGTCTTAAAAATTGAATTTGTAAGAAAAAATGAAATAATATAGAGTTGTCTTTCATCCTATTTTGTATGGAATATGGCTAGCTCAAAATGAATAGTTATTTGAGAATAGAGGTATCCAATTTATAGGTTCTTGCACAAGTGAGTGATTTGTTTAAGGGTTGTAGAATGAAAATAAAAGAGAAAATTTTGAGATAATGTGGATAATTTTCTAATAGATAGATTTCAACCTTGATATTTTATTGGTGTGGCTAGGAAAGTTAGTGAATAATTTATGTATTATTGGAGGAATTCTCTTTATACAATATAGTCATATTATTAATTCCAAAAAAAAAATTGGATTGGAGTCAAGTAACTAAGCAAAAAGGATGGCCTTGAGATTTGTGCTTAAATTTGAAATGGAAAAGGAAGTAAAGCAAATGCAAATATTTAGTGAATCCTCTTTGGTTATCAAATGGATGAATAAAAAAAAATACATAATGTTATTTTGAATCCATTTTGGGATCAATTGGAGTTATCAAAGCTTTTGATAAACTAATATACTCTCATGTCTTTTGGGAGCTTAATATAGAAGTTGGTGCACTTTCCAAGGATAGCCAATAGTTTGAAATAGGAGTTTAAATTATTGAAGAATCAAAGGATGGGTTCTTAATTATGCCTAGACAAACAATATAGGGATTTTGAGATTCTGGGCTCAGATATTCCACAATATTCATTTTTATGTTGTCTACGTTTCAAGTCTAGAACAAGACTCAACCTCAGGACTGAATCTACAAACAAGAGAAAGGGCGTTATAAATATGAAATGGAGTGTTGTCAAAGTGGGGTCAACCAGCTTAAGGTAAATAATTACTTATTTTATAGAGTTTTTATTATTTATGTCATATAATTAATAAAAAAAATTATTTATAAGTTTTTTATTCTATTTTTTTTTAGTGCTTTAATATAGGGATTATAAAAATATCTAATTGATGTAAAACAAAGAAAAAATATGCAAATGTGGTCAACAAAGATCCATTGATGAGAAAGAAAGGGGAATATTTTGTTGAAAATGCAACAAGATGATGGAGCTTAGTGAAAAGAAGTCACCTTTCACTAAGTGGTCTCGCAGGCTATTTTTGGCGCAAAGTCTATTTTTAGACATATGGATCATGGTCTATGAGTTGCAGGATTCTATTTGTGGATGATTGGTCATGTTGGTAAAAATAGATGGACTTCTATTTTTAGACATATGGGTGGAGTCTATTTTTAGATTGCCAGGCTAAAAATAGAACAATTGAATATTATTAGCTCTTAATAATATTTGGACTACAAACATTATCTTATTCTCTTGGAGCACTTCAGTTCGAGCTATAGATGTGGCACATGCAACTGCCAGAAGGAAATACACTTTTCTTATGGGTTACTTGAGCTATTGCATGAAGGACTTCAGTTGGAACTCAAGTGATTGAGTTTGGTGGAGTTGAATGAGGAGTTGATGGAGTTGTGTTCAGTTTGACGTAGTTGAAATAGTTGTATTTAGTCTAACTAACAAATACACTAGTGTTGAGTGGTGTGAATTAGTTATTAATTAATTCACTAATTATTAACTCATAAATCAACTAAAGAATACATCAGTTAACTCAGTGCATGGACAATTCAGTGGAGACAAGTGTTAGAGATGAGTGAAAGGGCAAGACAACGGTCAGTTGTGACTATAGTTGTGCATGTGATTTGCACAATCAGTGGGTTGAGATTGCCAATGAGGATTGTGTAGTGTTACACAAGGGAAATATGAGTTTGGATCAGCCATTCTCATTCTATTCTCATGTAGGATTGCGCAGTGGAGGTAGGCAAGCAGCAGAGGAGATTTGAGCCAGTGATTGATTCAGATCTGAGCTAGTTTGTGTGTAACAGGTGGAGATACTACTGAGTACTTGTGAGGAGTATTGTACTATGTATTGTTACATGTTCTCAATCAATATAATATACAGATAGTTGGGGGTTTTCAGCTGTATGCTTTCCCCGTGATATACTGTATTGATATGTGCGATTGATGCTTCAATGTGCACATGCGATTGTTTCTTAATACTGCAAAATTGATGATCAACGTAGAGGAGGTTATGTATTATGCATGATTACGCAAATAGTGTATAATCAGGATAATCTCTGTGAATAAGTGTCATATTATTCAAAATTTCTACAGATTTTTACATCAAAATTCAGGTAAATAAAACTAAAGTTTACAAATTCTTTCATTACTAAAAAAGTTTTAGAAAACCTCATAGCTAAATCATTAGTAAATAAGCTTTGGTTGGAAACATATAACCATCCACATTGATACCCCTTTGGATGGGTGCATGAGTATACTAAAATAATTTCACCAAACAATGAAAAATCACATTTGCAATCAATGTTAACTTTAATGATAGCATAGAAGTGTGTATAGTACCATCAAACATGTTCAATAGCGCTTTGAAACCCATATATGTAATATAGGAAGGCCATTTTCTCAAATGAAGAGAACAAGTTACCCCCAGATCAAATATGGAAAATCTACATCATCCATGAACACAAAGGGAAGAACACGATTTCCATGGTGATTTCCAACCAAGCTAAGTGGCTCATTAATGAAAGGAATTTTGGTTTATCTTTTGAATCCCTAAGGTGAAGGTAGACTCATAGAAGTAGATACTTCCTAAAGGAACACACAAATAAAACAAAAGAAGAAGTTGAAGAGTTTTTCCAATCATTCAAATAAGTTTTCTAAGAATATAAGAATTCATAGCTAAAGAGGGGTTGAACACAAAATACACTTGTAGCTTCATCCACCTATCTATTATATTTTATGCATTTGTTGACTTTTAATACAAAATAAGAAATTGGCATAGTCTAATGAATTACTTTTGGGCTTTTTAGCCAAAATATGTTGACATGATTTTGGGCAAGACTTCCAAACAAACTATATCTCTTGAGCCTTCCGAGGAAGCTACATTTAACATTGTTCCACCATTGTGGCTACCATATTTAGCCCTGATAAACAAAAGGAATTCATAGCCTCTTCATTCAAAATATCTTGAACTAGTTATTCTGATCCCAAGGGGGATATGTCAAGGCTCGAAATTGACAAAATTTTACTGTCTGTCTTCCCCCTTTTTGAACTCATATAATGCCAATTTTGACCAAAAATATCATACTTTCATGCCTTCTTCCATAAAAAGTCACCAAAAGAGAACTACAATGTAATTTTTCTATATTATATATGTATTCCAACGTTTTAGCATTACTAGGAGACTTATTTAGGATTTATGCTGCTAATGAGGGCTTTTGAGTAGATCTAGTAACCTCCATGGGATCCTGTAACTGACCTCTGCGTCTAAGTGGGCTCCACTATTCCTGGGCAGAAATGGAAACATGGGTTTTATTTTACACATGACCATTATGCTTAGGTGTTCGTTAGATATTCAAGGGTCATTATGCAAGGTGTTTGCCACTAGTCAAACTCGCTTTGACCAAATCTCCACATTTGGAATAAAGCACAATGGTTGAGCCCATACATATCGATTTTCCAAAACCCACATACGATTATCATTTGGAGTTGTATAAGGTGGGTTCATTGACTATAATTGGCCATAATATCCACTTGTACCCCCCTTTCTTGGCTTCTATTGATATTAACTTGTAATTGTCTAGTAAGATAGGGGATCCCTTGGATCCGCATGTTCTCTCCTCTTTCTCATTTATTTTTATAAACCCTGACACTCTGTGCATCGCACATCGCTAAGGTAGAGGCTACGAAGTAGATCGATCAAATTTATAATGTTTAATCATAGGATTGACTCATTATTAGGGTTTGATTATAATAATTGACATGTAATTTTTTTGGGATTGAATCAAAATGATGCATTATGTTAGTGTTTCACATCATATGCCTCTACATGCTCTTTTCATGGATTAGGTAGCTAATGGAGGTGATGTAGCTGGCTGGGAGGAACCATCAATCCAACCATGTCTGCCTGACATCTCTATTGTGCATTATATATCAATGCTTCCTACCCATTTTGTAGCAGTATATGATATCAAGATAGGATTTTTTTCTCTTAGGATACCATAATCCAAAATCAGGGGTGCCCTTTGGATATTTGAATATCCTTTTTATAGCTTGCATGTGAGATTCCTTAAGGGATGGCTAGAACCTTGCCACCATACCCACTGCTTGCATTTTGTCTAGATATAAAGTTGTCAGATATATAAGACCTCCAATCACTGTTTTTTAGAGAGTTGCATTTACTATAGGAGATTCATCATCCTTACTTAGTTCACAACCTCTATATATAGGTGCACTTACAACAACACATTCTTCCATCCCAAACCACTTAAGCATATCCTTGAGGTACTTTGTTTGTGATTTAAACATTCCATCACAAGTTTGAGTTACTTCAAGTCTAGGAAAGAAAGAAAAATATCCAATCATTGACATTTTAAATTATTTTGACATTTATTGGGAAAATTGGTGACTCGTTTTATCATTGTTACTGCCAAAACTTAGATCATTCACGTATACCAGTGTGATTAGCAGATTATCTTCATTGATCTTCATGTAAATATTGCTTCATTCAACTACTATTTTGAATCCTATTTGTTGAATATAGTGATCAAGTCTAGCATACCAAGCTCTTGGGTCTTGATTTAATCCATATACGGCCTTCTTTAATTTGCATATGAAGTCTTTATTTTCTGACAAGTCAAACCCTTATGGTTGTTCCATGTATACTTCTTTTTTCAGGTCACCATTTAGAAAGGCTGATTTTACATCCACATGATATAATTTGAACCCTTTTGAACATGAAAAAACTAAAAAATTCCTTATGGCCTCTAGTGTGGGAACAAGAGCGAAAGTCTCTTCAAAGTTAATTCCTTCAATTTGAGTGTAACCCTTTCACACTAATCTTGATTTGCTTATAATGACTTGTCCATCTTCATTTATTTTGTTCTTTAACACTCACTTGGTTCCTATGACATTCTTATCCTTTGGAAGAGGTACAAATTCCCATTTTCCATTCTTTTTTATTTGGTTCATCTCCTCTTCCATTGCTTTCATCCGGTGTGGATCCTCACTTGCTTGAGTAAATTTATTTGGTTCTATCTAAGACATCAAAGCAATGCCACTCTTTTTGGTGTGTTTGTCATATTTCTTCATGTTTGTATTCTTACATTGACATCTCCGATAATTTGGTCTTCTAGATGATGTTTTTGTACAAACTTAAATTTGTCTTGGATGGTGTTTGAGCTTGTTCTTCCTTTTAGTCTTCCAGTTCCCGCTCTTCCCTTGCAACACCTTCCTCTTAATTTGTAAAGATAATGCCTTCTTCATTGTTGGATCTACTTCTTTTTTGGGAAGATCCTCATCTATCTTTACATCAATACTTTCTACCACCTTTTGTAGATGATTTTTGTAGCATTTGTAGGCCTTACTCCTTATATAGTACCCAAGAAAAATACCTACGTCAATGCGAGAGTCAAACTTACCAAGAGAATTGTCATTAATCTTCATAAAAAAATTTCTTCCAAATATTTTGAAGTGTTTCATAGAGGCAAATATTCCTTTCCATAGTTCATATGGAATTTTACCACTTTTTACCCAGAGTTGTACCCTATTCATGATGTATACTCCTGCCCCAACTGACTCCTTCCAAAATTTAATAGGTGAGCTAGCTTCCAATAACATTGTTCTAGCAATCTCTTGTACATATATGTTCTTTCTTTCTACCACTCCATTTTTTTCAGAGTCCTAGCAACAAAATGTTGCCTCTTCATTCCATGTTTTTCACAGAACTCATTGAATTCTCTTTATGTAAATTATCCACCTCTATATGATCTTAAGCATTTGATCTTCAATTCACTTTCATTTTCAATTGTTGTTGTGAATTTTTTAAAACAATCTATTTCTTTTGACTTATATTTCATGAAATATACCCACATCATTCTAGTATAATCATCTATAAGTAAAATAAATTACCTTTCTCCTTGTAGTGTTGGAGTTCTAGTAGGTCCACATAGATATGTATAAATGATTTTTAGAGGCATCGATGTTGAAGACTCCTTCAATTTGAAGCTAGACCTGGTTTTCTTTCCATGTTGACATGGTACGCAAATAACATTTGTTGGATTTGAGATTCTAGAGATATCTCTTATTGCTTGAGTTTTTCTAATCTTCACTAAGTTATCAAAGCTTAGGTGTCCCAAATGTTTGTGCCACAACCAACTTTCATTTGATTAAATCATGTATGTTGAAATGTGGGCACCTTTGGGATGATTTACCTAAAGGGAAACCCTAATACCCCAAGAAGAATCCCTCCATGCCCCAAAGGAGGAGTTCAATTTGATAGAAGGAAATTGTTATTAATTATGTTTGATCATTAAAGAATGTGATTCAAATTTATTTGGGCTAGTATCCATGTCGGCCTCACTAAATTGATCCAAATACAAGTTGGCTCCTAAAAAGGAGACACCCTTTTGGTTCAATCAATTTACTATAAATATAAGATTGATACCTCCATTTGGAATGTACAATAAATCTGGTATCTCGATGGAAAGTAATTTGTGCATCTCTATAGAATAATTTGTATAGTCTCTGTGGAATAATTCATATGGTCTTTGTGCATAGCTCATATGGTCTTTGTGGCACGATTCGTATGATCTTTGTGGCACAAAACTGTGACTCATACTATCTCAGTAACTCGCTTGGTACCAATGTGATCCAAAACTCTGAGGAATCTCATATTTATATTGACTCTATGGTTCGCTTTATTTAAGCTTACATTTCATGAATGGTTTGATCTAATATGAGGTAGCTCACGATATACTTGTGTGGTTCATCCATATTCTTCATTGATCACTTCTATTCTTTCTGAGGGTCATATCCATGGCTCACATTTTCTGTACTTTGTGGATTATGACTTGCACTTGATTTCTCTACGGTTAGAAATTTTCTATGCCATTGAATTTTGAACATTTGGTTGCTTATGTTTACAGTGACTTCCATTCTCTTTTCTATATAACACATTCTATCTAACAGTGGCCCAATAGATCACATTAATTTATCAATGGTTCGTTCATGATCTCTATGGTTCACTCATAAATTATTATGGTTCATTCATAATATCATTGGATCATTTATAATTTATTGTGGCTCGTTCATGACATCTGTGGTTTTTTTCAATCTACTAAGGCTCTCTATATCTCTCATATGACTCACATAATTCCATGGCTCACACCTTTTCCTATTGATCAAATGTTTCAATGAACACGCATTGTCTTTATATTACAATGTGGTTCATATTGTAACTATTGTCTCTACATCATTACTCTATGTGGCATCTCATGTAATTCAAATTAAAACATCCCTATTACTGTGGCTTGAGAATTGGATAATAACGTTGAATGATAGTTAGTCATTGCAATGATATGTATGCTTATGGAAGTGACATGTATTCTCATAACAATGAATTACATGGCAGTGACTTTGATGAATGAAACCTTGATGAATGACATGTCTTTGATGAATGATATGGCAGTGACTTGGTTGTATAATACATGATAATAATGATGACACTTGACATTGATTTATGTGACTACGAGATAGTGACTTATATGACATGATTACAGTGACCTTGCTTATGATATCTAAGGAAAATGACAAAAAGACAATGACCTTATTGACAATGATGACCAATATGACAGTAACCTTGATTGCACAAAAATAACCTTGATGGATGATATGAGACAGTAATCTAAATGACAATGATATTGAGACAATGTCTCTTTAACAATGATGATGTGGCATTTACCCTATGATAGGGATGTGTGGTTGTGACAATGATGTGTGTACTATCACTTGGTATAATGATGGAATGGCCCTAGGTGGCCTAATGTGATTGATGTCTCATGATATTGTATCCCAGTTGAACATTTGATGAATATCTAATAGAAGAATCTAGATGGGTTTTCTCCCTTATGTGGTTTTCCCCTACTCTTTGACCTAAATCACGGTGACCTATTTGTGCATGTTTTTCTTCTATTTTTCTTTATTGTTTTGTTGCATTGTTGATGTTATTGTACTCTCCACATAATTTATAATGATTATATGAAGTTATGGGGCAAATTTAATGTGAAAATGTTGAAAAAGTTTATAAATGCAATTATCTGTAACAGAGAATAATCTATCCCTTAAAATTAGTAATATAACAAATTCTTCTTCAATTTCACTGAGAATGTATACATCATTCGTTGTTCTCACCTCTTTTCCCACTATTCTTCTTGTAGATGATCTCCTTATTTCACAGTCTTTGGCACAAAAAACGAGATCATGTCCTTGATTACACATTTGGGTGAGACTTAGAATATTATGCTTGAGGACTTCAACATATAGTAAAATTTTTTCTTTTCCCTTGCCATTGATGAGACTCATTGTGCCTATTCCAACAATTTTAGCAGATCCATTCTCTCCAAAGGTCACATTTCCATCATTTTCTTTGCTTAATGAGATGAACTTTTTTGTGGTCACCTATCATCTTCTTAGAGCATCGACTATGGAAAAACCATTGGCTTTCCTTATTTTGAGCATACATAACCAAACCACATTTATCAAGGGTAGATTCTTCAGTCTTCCTTCTTCAAACTATTTATGTTGCCTTTAGTGGACATTTTTGTGCTTCACAACCCAGATTGTTGCATTTGCAAAATTTTAGACTATATTTTGAAAGGGGAGAAAAACAATTATAAGTCTTATTTTTTTTTTCCTCTTAGTGTCACCAACCTTATTTTGGTGGTTAGTGTTGAAAAATGTAACTAGGTTCAGTCTTCATAATGATGTGTAATTCTTATTTTATGTAATTAACGTAAAGAAAAAAAATAAAATTATTATTGTAATGCTTGTCTCATGAGTTTCATGAGCAAGGATTTTATTTTTTTAGTTAAGGCTCCCAATGTGAGCTCTTAGGATTGGTCATAAATTCAAATTGAGACAATGTCATGTATAAAGGACCTTTCTTGGGTATGTTAAATATGTATATGAGGCATTGAAAGAGTCAAAATACCCTCCAAGACCACCCTCAAGCACCTCCATCATGTTGGACTTAAACGAAGCAATGGAGCTACACCAAAGGACATGTCGGCCTAGATCACAGTCAAGTTGGCTAATGTACATGGGAAAATCACTATAAATGGTAGCTCAATATCCATTTGAGCTCAAGGAATTCGATCAAGGTATGAAGAAAGAAGTGTGAAGACATCAAGAAAGAAGCCTCATCATCAAGCGAAGAAGAAGGAAAGTAAATTGAGTCAACTTATGATATATTTTAGGGTTGATCTCTTTCACATGTGTGAGATTGTAATGTTGTCTATTGCAGGAAAAGACCGAGATATTACATTCATATTGAGAGAGAAGTTTTGGGAGAAAAATAAGGAAGATATCAAGTTGAATTTCCAAGAATAAATCTCCTTATAGAGTGAGGAAAAATCAAGGGTCAAAGTTGGTCAACCACATGTTCTAGGGTTTCTGAATTAGGGACAAAAGTTGCATATTTGTTGCTAGGAACTGAAACACTGAAAGGTAGTCGAGAAGGAGGAAGAAACAAGGAGGTTGACTATCGTTGACTCAAGGAAGAAGAATTTCATCAAGGAGATATTGTGTCTTGGTCTTGGAGAGGTCAATTAGGTCAATGGTCTTAGTCTTGGTATTCATCAATTGAAGTCTATATAAGAAGAATAATTCGTTTGGGTTTTCCTCTCAAGTGGGCGAGGTTTTGGCCTTGGCTGATCACCTACACTATGATCCTCTTGTCTCTTTATTATTTATGCTTTGGTAGTTGTTTTATGAAGAAGAATAGTATAATATATAATTGAAGAGAATATCCTAATCTATTGAAGTAAAAATAATTCACAAGCAGTTATCATTAATAGAGAAATAACTTAATATTGATGCCCTAGATTTCTCAACATGGTATCAGAGCTAAGGTGAAAAATCAAGGAAATTTCATCTCATAAAGAGACACACAAACAATCAAGGATCAAATATCGAAGGATATCAAATTGAAGTAAAGAATTATCAAACCTTAGATCAAAGAAGAAGTCTACACTGGAAGAAGTCTTGGGATCCTCAAAACACCACAAAGACCCTACTCAAGATGAAGGGACTTATAAATCAAGTTTCTTGAATACTATTCATCCTAGAGAAGCAATATCAAGGGCGTTGTCATCATCTTCAAAAGTTCTAAGGCAATTTCTTCTCATTGAAGCAAGTACCTTACCATTGAACAAGATCATCCAAGAAGCATCAAGACATCATAAATAAGTCATCATTATCAACAAGGACATCACTATCAAAGGATCTAAAGTGATCTCCTTCTTTGTGGAGTAAAGGATCACTCTTGAATATATCTATCTTCATCAAGGAGAAGTTCTTTATCATCTTTATTATCATCAAATTTAGGGAGGCAACAAGTGGAAGAAGCATCTTCACAAGTATATTTATGTTTAAATCTTTCGAAATGTATTTTTGCAAGACAAAAAACAAATTGGTTGGGGCTTCAAACAATATTGTATGGAAGAAGAGGACAGATCTGAATCTCATTGAAAATGAGGCTATTGATGAGCCTCATCATTGGGTAATTATATGGGCCTTAATTGGCCTTAATTCACTTCCTAGATTAGTCAAACCAACTATTCTAACAACTTATTACATACTTTTGATTATATTTTGTTTATGAGATGAGTTAGAGTTGGATATTTTGCTTTGTGGTCTAATGTGTATGTAATGCAGGAATAAAGGATAAAAGAAAGGAAAAATTCAGGAATAAAGGAATAAAGGGTAAAAGCAAGGAACTGTGGCAAATACCTTGGTAAAAACTTGAATGGGACAAGGGAGAGTAATTATAGGAGGTAAATCCTCCTCATTTACTACCCCTCCATTCGAATATTTCTCCATTAGCTCGAAGTGCAAACAACCATCACTTTGAAGACTAGAAGACAGCGAGCAAGTGAAAGTGACAGAAACCAATTTATCTTGAGTGGGGAGCCTAGCCTCCCTAATGGGAAGGAAGTTGTTGGAGACTTCAGATGTATAAATAGAGAGGCTTAGGACCTCAGTAGCATTCAAATTATTATTGTAAAACCCTTCTTTATTTTTGAGCTACAAGACTTGTGGCAGTTTGTTATGTAATCCATGGTTTTGATAATGAGAATGAGTTTCGTTTTGAGCCAACACTAAGTTAACTCAAAGGGATGAAGCTCTTGGGTTAGGGCCCAACCCGAGTAGCCAAAGCCCCTCTTTACTGTACATGTATGCTAGCATAAATTACTAGTTTTCATTGTTCATTTGCTTAAGTAGAACAAATTTTTGTTTTGTTCATTTGCTTAAGTAGCTTCTTGGTTTTGTTCATTTGCTTAAGTAGATTCATGGTTTTCTGTTTATTTGTTTCAGTAGATGCATTTGTTTCAGTTTACTTCCATTTGTGCCTTCTTTCAGTTTACATGTTAGATAGGAGAAAAGAATCTCCATAAGGTTGTGCGCAGGTGTCTCGGCCTCATCTCCTCCCTCTGGGACCATGACTTGAGGAAGAGACTCTTCAGCAACCCCAAACACACTGGTTTTTGGTTCTCGCATGAGCTATGGAGTTTGTCATTTGATGCAGTTACTTGTTCACCCTCATTGGTTTTTCTGTCATTTTCCTTTGAAACCTCCTTCAATGTGTTCTTCATGCATCACTTCCTTGCCATCCAATCCACAACAAACCTTCACAATCACCGTCTGATTCATTATTTTCTCCAACTGCTGCCTCGTGTGAAGTATTCTACTTACTTTATGTGCTTTAATCTCCACCGTCAATTTGTCTCTTGATTTGATGGCTATCGCGTCACCTCAACACTTTATGCACTTTAAACCCCCACCATCAATCTGCCTCACCTGATTCGACGGTTATCGCGTTACCCAATCGCCAACTAGCTTGGCCGATCTCCACCATTGATCAGCCCCACCTCATCCAATGGCTATCGCACAATCTCATACGAATTATTGCACTACCGTTATCTGCCCAAGAGCACACGAGAAAAGTGGTTTTCTCATGCTATGTGTCATGTAGTGAGGCTAATCACGTGAAATTTTAGAATTCTACTTACAACCTTGAGGGCGCGTGATAAACTACTTACTGCCTTAGAAACCCGCTCCATCATTTCCACACATTTCTTTTTCTCGCGATACGATCTCTCCCGTTCATCACTTCATCACCTTGTCTGTCCATCTCTTGACTTAATCCGCGCGATAAGATCTCAGCCGTTCATCACTTCATTACCCTGCCTGTTCATCTCTTGACTTAACCTCCACGATAAAACCTTAGTCGTTCATCCTGTGCGTACATCCATCTAGTCACTTAAGCCTTCGCGATAAGATCTTTGTCGTTCATCTTCTGTTTGTTGGATGATCCAACGGTCCTTATGAACTACTGCTTCCTTACGTCCTCCTTTCACTGATTTCGACCTCCGATTTCTCTTCCGCTTGAAAACCGATCTAACTTAAGTTTATTGGTTACACCTTAGTATAGTTTGATGCTCTTTACCTCTGCAGCTTAGATAGCAGCATTAGGTTAGAGATTGATTTAGCAATTTTGCTTAGCATATCTATTTAATTGGTTAATTAGGTTATGGTGTGGTTTAGCATTACATGTTGTTTTTTTCATTACTGCAGTAGAGTAGCTCTCTCTTAGAATAGATTTTCTCTTCTTCCATCAAAGAATTAAGCTTCTTCTGACCCTATAGAAGTCTGGCTTGGAACCCTTGGGGTCTCTTGCCAGATGAGCAATGACAACAGGCAGTACCTTCACCTTTACTTATGCATATAGCACTGCCACCTCCAAGTTTGTACGAACCCCGAGTTGATAAGTAAAGCTAGTAGCCCTGGGAGTTAAAGCATTCTTGTTGCAATACCTAGGTTCATCACTTTTTGGCGCCGTTGCTGGGGAGGTGTATAAGTAGAATGTGATTACTGCTTTCTTCTATTTCTAGTCTCCAACTTTCTTTTCTTCTACTTCTTATCCTCAGTTTTCTTCCATTGGTTTGTTTCTACAAAAGTAATATAGTTTCTTCCTTTTTTCAGTTGTCATTATCTACTTTCCTTTTCGTTCTACAAGGAATTTCAATTCAAAAAGTAGTCTTTTTCTACTAGTAGTCTTCCTTCAATCAACAATTTCATTCTGCAAGTAGAATTTCAATTCAGCAAGTAGTTTTTCTTGTTAGTGGTTTTTCATTCAATCATCAATTTCCTTTCTGCAGAGTACTTTCCATCTTAAAAATATAAAAAATGTTACAAAAACCAACCCAAAAACATTTCCTTTCATGCCTCGTAGGAATAGGGACAATTCAGGGAAATTCTTGTCAAATACCCCCACTGCATCCAACAGTCAACCTTCTCTCTTGTTCAATAACGGTGAGTTGGAAGACCCTTTAGGTGAGCAACCTTACATATTTGAGGAACCTACAGGGGAAGAAGAAGAGGAAGAACCCATTCCTACTAAACCAATGGCTGAAAACCGAAATGACAAAGGAAATAGAGAGAGAATTGAGGGTGCCTTCCCCATCAGGGAGACCAATGGGGACACTAAGATGAAGAATATAAGCCCCTTTGCTCTACCTCATTTCCATGGCCTGACCACAGAGGACCTTGACACTTTCCTATTTAAGTTTTTTGTTATATGCCAAACCTATGACTATATAGATGATGAGAAAAAGTTGAAACTATTTCCATTTACCCTCAAGGATACAACATTGTGTTGGTTCAGGGGTTTACCTAGATATAGCGTCACAAATTGGGATTAGATGCAATAGGATTTTAACAAAAAATATAGGGACTACTATAGGTCAAAGGATACTAAAGAAGAGATTTTTAGGATGACCATAGGCCAGGATGAATCCTTAGAAGAATGTGAAGAAAGATTCCAGCTCAGTTACAAAAGGGTCAGGTGCACACTTGACCCTGAGTCACTAAAGTTGGTCCTGATTAGAGGGATAATGGAGGATCTTTTGGATACCTTACATATGATAGCAGGAGGAGATATCTAACAATTACCCTATGAGGATATTAAGACTGTCTTTAGAAACCATTCTAGGGCAACCAGGGAAAATAATAGGGGTAGTCAACCTATGGCCAGTACATCATCCTCCAACTCATCCATCAAGGGTGAAATTGGAAATATGATGGAATATTTCAAAAGTGATATGCTGCAAACTATTGCCTTGCAATTGGACACCATGAACATCAAAAGGAAGCAAGAGGAAGTAGAAAGAGCCCTGGCCATATTTTGTCCTAGATGCACCAAGAGGCATCCTAGGAACGAATTTCCATTGAACTGTATTAAGATTTGCTCATTCTGTGAAGAAAACCACTCCACAGACAAGTGCCTTTTTTACTTGGGCTCAAAGTTGTATATCAAGGAGCTGAAAGGGTCACTGAGCAGCTTTACTACATGAACTAAAGGAGGCCTCTTGGTCCTAGACCATACCAGCAGGGTATGCAAGGGTCATCCCATGCATATTACAACCCCAACAAAACCACAACTATACCTTCTTTGGGACCCCCTACTCATCCTTCCTAGTCTACACCCCCTCCTTGGTCCTATACATCTCAGTGTCATTCCCAGCCAGCCAGCCAGTCATTTCAACCTTATGTTCAACCACAACCGCAGTGGAATACACCACTCCAGGGGTGGAGGCCCCGATTCAAAAATGTTCCAGCCCTATTTCCTCCACCACCTACCCAACCACAACTCCTGCACTCTACTCGACCTAAGCAACCCCAGATGCCTGCCCAACCAAATCCGAACCCAAACAATAGGCAAACTCAACAAGTACACAGTGGAGAGACATCATACCCAGCTTATGTTGTAGCAATCCAGGAGATCAACCTAAGATCTGGGAGAATTCTCCATAATAACCAACCTCCCTCTCCACATAGGGAGGTTGAGGAAGAACGAGAGGAAAGAAACCTTAAAGTAGATCCACCCTTTCCTGAGAGATTAGCCCAACCACTCCAGCCTACCCCAAAAGAAATTGAACTTCTGGGAGAATTGAAAAATCTATGTGTAAAGATCCCCCTTCTCCAGGAAATCAAGGATGTTCCCATTTACAATAAGTTGACTAAGGAGAAGTGCTTCAAGCATCCAGGAAGAATAAAAATGGATGCCCCTACCATTAATGTCATTGGGCAATTGTCTGACTTAATGTTGGGGCAGGTAATATATCCAAAATATTTGGACCCTAGAAGCCCTGTAGTAGATGTGCACATCAATGGCACCATTGTCCCACACATTTTGATTGATATTGGGGCTGCCATTAATGTGACGACCAAGGACACTGTGCTCAAGCTCAAACTCCAAGGGTCATTGAGGAAGACCACAATAGTTCTGCAACTTGCAAACCATCCCATAGTCGCCCCTGAGGGAATTGTGGAGGATGTGATTGTCTCTATTGACTCATGGGAGTACCCTGCAAATTTCCTAGTTCTCCAGCGTAAGGCTAAGCTTACTGGTTACCCTCTCATCCTTGGGAGGCCATGGTTAGCCACAACTGATGCTTTTATTAGTTGCAGAGCTGGGAATATAACCATAAAGAATGGGCATATGTCCAAACAATTAGTCCTATACCCTCTTGCTCAACCTACCCTAGAGCATGATTTACCTTTATGGTTGGAGGAGGAGGAAGAAAATGAGGTTTATTCTTCCCAACTTTATGCTTTGGAAGCAACCATAGGAGGAGGACAACAAGATGAGGATGATTTAATTGACACCTACTCCAAAGTCCAACTCCTAGTTCACTACCATTAGAAGAAGAAGTAAGGGAAACCCAGAACAATCATCCAATTGAATTATGCTTGGCCAATTCCAACCCACTCCGTGTCAAAACCATATAATTTGGCCCAGAGAAAACTTTGAAAATTAATCCATCTCTTTCTGCTTTAGAAGAGGAAAAGCTATGCAACATTTTGAGAGAAAACCTAGAAGCCTTCGCTTGGAGTTACAAGGAAATGAAGGGAGAACACCCCTCAGTGTGTACTCACCACATATACATCAAACAAGGTTGCAAGCCAGTCAGGAAACCACAAAGGAAAATGAATCTAGCTCTTAAAGACATAGTCAAAGAAGAACTGCTAAAACTGCTAGATGTAAGATTCATTTTCCCTACCTCAGACAATGAGTGGGTCTCTCCTTTAGTGTTAGTTCCCAAGAAAAATGGTAAGTGGAGGATTTGTGTTTATTATAGGAAGTTGAACAAAGCCACAAAGAAGGATCATTTTCCCCTAACCTTCATTGACCAAGTGCTAGATGGCCTGGCAGGGAAGAATTTTTTTTCCTTTGTAGATGGATTCAGTGGGTAGAACCAAATCCAAATCTGCCCAAAATGTTGAAAAATGTGCAACAAGAAATGCTAAATTTAGAATGTGCTAAAAATAGACCTGCTAAAAATAGCATGTCTAAAATAGTAATTTGGCCAGTGAGGTCATTGGCCACATTGGGTGAGAGGTGAAATTGCTAAAAATAGAAAATTCTAAAAATAGTATTTCTAGGTCCCTTCCTATTTATAGCATTCCCTAGTCTATCTATAGGAAGTAAAATTAATTTTGGTCTTAACAACAGTTGGAAATATTAATTAATTATTTCAATTGAGTTAATTAGTTAAGGAAATTCGAATTTGAAGTCTTTGTGAGCATGCATATGAGTTGTCCTACTAATTGAGGAATTTATCCTTAATTTCCTCCACTGATTGAGGGAATACATATGAGTTCTATAATGAGAGAATCAGTTGACTTAGTTCTAACTAGTCCAGTCTAGTTAGATTATTTTAACAAGTTGTTAAAATAATAAAATATAGTTTGTTAATGCTTGCATGCATGTGAAAACTATTATTTTAGATAATTGAGAATTCAATCATGGATAACTGTTGCATGTCAGTTCTGTCAAAGACCCAGTTGAGATCAGATGTGGGACAATGTACTATCAGATGCTTGACTATTTATAGTAAGCATTTTTTGCATGGTTGAGGAACTAGTGTCCTCAAGGATTGCGTAGTTCGACCATTGGTTGACTTGGTATGTTTGGAATTAATTTCATATGCTTTTGCTATTATTTCCTAAGGAAACTGCTCAAGGAAATAGGGATTGGACCATAGGTAAAGCCTTTATATACATGGCTTGGTTGGTTCATGAGACATATCTTCATATCTTCATAGTTCATTGAGAACTGAATAGCTTGAGAGCTAATTCATTTTGTATTGTGAAGAGGATTTCCACTTGATTGATAATACATGGTTGGGGTTTTATTCTGGTGCTTTCCCTTAGATATATCTTGTGTTATGTGTGATTATTTATCTTGATTAGTTATGCATGTTTCTACTTGATGTTGCTCATGAATTCGATTATGCTTCCACTTAATGTTTTTTAGAAGTAGAACAAGTATTATGCTTTAGGAAATTGCATATATCAGTTTGTTCTACAGGTGAAATTTCTACAAGCGTCAACCTGATTCTTATCAATTTCAATTTTATCCGGGTCACCTTCAATTAACCACTTTTCAATGTAACAAATCACCTCCTCATAATAAGATGGAGCTTGTTGCAGCAGATAAGGAGGCTTCTGATCTGTTGACGTCTCCTTGTTTCTTTCATCCTCTGATCAATGCTGAAATTTCTATACCTTGTTAAAATTGGAAACTAGGGCCAAACTCCATGTGGGTCAGCTTATTTATGACAGCTTATATTTTTATTGGATCCCTCTCATCGAGAGGTGTAGGATTGATCTAAAGATCATCCGATTTTGATAAGTATTCATGGAGTTATGAATTTATTTTGATTATGGAATTATTATCAAGTTGACCAACAACTTGAGTAGGCTCAAAAGCCCAATAGACATGCCTATTCATCATCTACGTTTTAGTATAAATATAGAGGACTCCAAGTCATTTCAACATACACTTGGGATCTCTTCCTCTCTCTACTTGTCTTTGGGTTTTAGTAGGAGGAGAGATCCTAAGGGATAACGTTGCCTTGATCCAGAAAAGTCGAAAAAGCCGAAACTGTCAGAAAAGCCGGAAAAGTCAGAAAAGCCGGAAAAGTCAGAAAAGCCGGAATTGTCAGAAAAGCTGGAAAAGCTGGACCTTCCAGAAAAGTTGGAAAAGCCAGAACTGTCGAAAAAGTCGGAATTGCTGAAAAAGTCGAAACTATCAGAAAATTCAGAAAATCCGGAATTGTTGGAAAAGCCGAAAAAGCTGGAACTGCCAGAAAAGTCGGAATTGCTAGAAAATCTAGAACTTTTGGAAAATCTGGAATTACAGGAAAAGACGGAAAAACTGGAACTGCCAAAAAAGCTGGAATTGTCAGAAAAGACAGAACTGTCAGAAAAGTTGAAAAATTCGGAACTACAGGAATTGCTAAGAACAATTGGAATTGTCGGAACTGCAGGGAACAACCGAAAAATCCAAAAAATCCAGAAAAGCCAAAACTCTTGGAAGAGTCGGAAAATCCGGAACTGCCAGAAAAAGGCGGAACTGGTGGAAAAGGCGAAACTGCTGGAAAAGGTGGAACTATCGGAAAAGCCGGAAAAGTTGGAACTGCTGGAACTGTTGGAACTGCAGAGAACAACTGGAATTTTCGGAACTGCAGGGAACAACCATAACTGCAGGGAAGGCAACATGGTGTAGCAATGACACATAATGTAGTACAGTGATGATGGGTGTAGCATGGTGCAACGCGGTGAGGTGCAGCATGACAACGAAATGCAACACAACGATAGGTGAAGGAGTTACCTTAGAGAATCAATTGAAGCAACATGTCTTCAACTGATCTCATGTATCATCTTCTTAGAGATGATCTATGCTCTTATCTAGATAAGTCAAAGTGTTGACTTCTGTTGTAAATGTACTATCTCTCTCTTTCTCACTTTCTCTGCTGAACTTTGAAGAACATAAAAGAAGAATTGATCAAGGGTTTCCCCAAATTGTGGGGTTTGTGCTTGGCTAGCGCCATATCTTGTGTTCTCTTGTCTTGGCTTGTCTTCTGCGATTTATATTTATGTTCTATTTGCAGTTTACTTTAATTCTGATGTGATTGCTAATCTGGAAAAGCCAATGAGCTAACTGTGAAAATTGAAATAAATTTCTCTAGCATAGAACATACCTAAAATTAACATACTTGATTGTTATAGCATCCATCTGGCTAGAGTGTTCAACCTTCACAACATTGAATTCCTTGGCATGGTTTTCCTGCATGGTCAATAACTTATTCTAAAGACATATCTGACCAGCTTCCACATCTTTTATTACTTTTTCTTTCTTTGATTTCATGCCCATGAATTTTTTTTGCATATAGTTTATCTCTTTCTTATGATTTTATTGCATGTTAGCTAATTGATTATTATAATTGAATCTCATGATGGTCATTTCTTCATCCATAGTTAATAATTTGCTTTGCATAGAATTAATTTCTCTGCCATGAGAGCTTTCATGGTTTCCATTTCCTTCTGCATGTCGGTCATCATATCCTCCATATTCTGAGCACATTTTTCTACTACAGTGGTTACGTGATCAGAGTGTTTAATTTTCATGATTTCCATCTCCTCATCATGTTTTTCCAGTTGAGTGTATAAAGTTATCATATCCTTGATGTAATCAGTCACAAATTTCTCTTGATTAAGCTCCATATTTTTTACTAGCTGTGTTTGATTGAACTGCATGTATTTAATCAACTGCTTTAGTTCTTCTATAATTTGCTTATCATTTTTCCTTTCATTGTCGACACTGATTTGACAACTTGTCCCTGTTTTTCCACTGTCATGGATTTGACTTGCAACAATACAAGTGGATGGTACATTTTGATATGGAGAATTGTCTTGAAATATTTCATTGATAGCTGGATCCTTCACAAGATCACTTTCATTTTGTTGCATAATTTTAGGTGCACAAGGCGAACTACCTTGATAACCATATCTATCTGTAAAAGCATTGACGATGTCTTGTAAAGAAGCGAAAGAATCTTGAGGACAATTATAAACCAATTCAAAGCATCACCTCTAAAGAAAAGGCAAATAGATGCGTTTTGACATCTTCATGATCATACTAGGGAGAACTACAATATTTGATTATTGTATGATTAAACTTGAATAATGCTTTCTAATAGTCACTGAATCACCACCTGAGAACAATGAAAATTTATGAATGGCCACTTCTGGAAAATCACGGAGAACATTAGTGAAATGACATGGGGTAAATGAATCATCCATGATGACTCACCTGAAGGAATAATGAGGAACCAAATGGATGCTAGAGAGATACCTTTGCTCAAGAAAATTAAGAGATCCACTAGAAGCGAGCTTCTCGTAGAAATTCTTGTAAAAAATGAAAGAAGTGGAGTCGCCAGTTGAACATGAGTCTAACTCTAGGATCCAAAAGGAAACAAACAACCAGATATAAGGGAGGGCTTCTTGTCTGAGAAATAATAAATGGAAGAAGTGGAGTTGTCGCCCAAACAAGAAACGAACCGAAATGTTCAGGTGCTAAAGGTGCAGAGGAAATGATTAATGAAATGATGAAAGATAGGGCGATGAAAATATCAAATGATGCCAAGAAATGTTGTGCTGCTTGACAGGATAATGAATGGAAGAAAAGATGAGATGATTAAAATGATGTCGAAGAAAACAAGGACATAAAAAACTATGTCCCCGATGGCAATGCCAAGGAGTGTTGACTTTTCCGGCTCGAATGAGAGATGAGAAAGATGACATATGAATTTCGAAGAGCCAAGGCCCAATAAATCGGTCCCTGGAAATGGTGCCAAAAAATATTGTCGTTGCTAGCCCAAATGAAAATTTGAGAAATGAAAAGTCGTTGAAACCTTGAGAATAAAAATATCCCCGACAATGGCGCCAAAAAATGTTGCCGCACAGAATGTCTAGGCACCACGAAAACGGCTCAGATTGGGGGCTGTCACCCTGATCCCCAATCTCTCCGTTTAAGATTTCTCCCTACAACAGGCTAAGGGGGTAGACCCTATGTAAAAATGGAATGAAGAAGAACTAGTTGAGAACTAACCAGTTCGGGAGACACAATGAAGCGATCAAGTACTTCATTAAGATTTAGAAAGACTTATAGGATTTGATTAGATTTTAAACGATTGATACTAGTGCCTTATGAAGTCAACACTCTTGCTAGGGAAATGAAGACCAAATAATCGATTAGCAACTGCTGCTTAGATGAATGACTATCTTATATGAAATGCAGACCCTAAAACTAATGTGAGATGCAAGAATCTTGGTTAATTTTAGTTAAATGTGTATCTAAGTTTTAACCCTTCGATCCTTTCTATATTGAGCCTGATTTTGTAGTAACTGGCAGAAAGAAGATAAGGTGAAGCACACTAAGGTGTGATTAACAACAACTCTCCTGAAAATCTAACAAACCCAGTGCCTTCGGCACTACAGAGAGCTGTGGCTCTGATGACTTCAAGGTCACCATTTTAAGTATTATTAAAAGTAGGTTACTCAAGCAAAGATGGATGGATACCTATCTCTCTATCGACCAAGCTTATGCTTGGAAGTAAATTTTATTTATGCAAAAACAATTATATGCAAATGCACTAGATGATGAGAAGATGAGATGAAGTTAGATTCAAATATGAAAAGGTGCTTATGTTGTAGAAACTTCCAATACCCAAATTAAATGTTCGCTTTATTAAATGAAGACTCAAAATTAAACCCCTGAAGATATTACAATTAGAACACAAGATTATTTCAAATCCTTCTGATACAGTTATAACTCAAAGAGAACAAAAACTTCTTTGCAATTCATATCAATAGATGCTCAAAAAATACTCAGTTTATGAAACAAAGGATATGCATTTTATCACAATTCCATGACAGAGTACTTAATTTTCAGAATTTTTTTTTTTAGGACAATAGTAAGAAAAACTTTATGACAATAGCAATATGACAATGAAAACAATAAGCTATCAATGATATCTTTATGCCAAAAATTTACCAAATTTTTTCCAAACTTGCCCCTATGAATTATAAATTTTTTTCAGCCTGTTATGATGTGATTTTTGGAATTATTTCAGATCTGATATACTTATTACAACCAACCATTAAAACATGAAATAAGCCTAATAATGAATTCCCAACTCAAGAAATTAATTCCTTAATGTATTAGACAACTTAGGAACTGATTTTAGGCTAACCCACATGAAATTTTCCACTATTATATTTCAGACTTCAGAAAGAGAATTATTCTGAGATAACAGTGACCCAAAATGTAGAGTTAGGCCAAATTCTTGATACACATCAAACATAAATGACTTATTAATATATTTATCAAATTTTTAGTTAATTTCAAACCACTTATATGTGTTTTTCACCACTATTAGAAAGGTATATGACCGCTATAGCAAATAGTGAGGAAAAATATGGTTTAGAGATCAAACCCTTAGGCCCTAGCCCTTGAAGATCACTTGCCCAAGTTGCCAAAAAAATTTCAATACCTGAAACAAAAATTTTTACCAAATTTTCTGCAAAAACCCACCAATTATTAGCTTCAGAAAATTAAATATTCAAATCAGAAATGGAGCAAGTGGAATCTAGTGCCATTGAGAGCTAGCACTTGGGCTAGGAGAAGGCAGATCTAGGCTTAGGAGCCCCAAAAATTGAAACCCTTGCTCCAAAAAAATTATTTTGCTTCAGATCTTCAGATTTATTACAAAATCTTTAATGGTTGGCCTTGCAAAAATATATGGGACAAGATATTGCCCTCCAAGGCCTAGATCTATCTCAAAACCCCCAGATCTGCTTGAAAAAATCTTAGATCTGAAAATTTACTTGGCTGATTTCTTAGATATATTCCTGCAAACAATCTTTGAGCCCATGTCTTACCTTCTATGGTCTAGATCTAGCTCAGATATGAATATTTTCTTGGCTAATTTCTCAGATCTATTCCCCCACACAATCTTTGAGCCCAGATCTTGCCCTCGAGGGTCTAGATCTAGCTCAGATCTGATGATTTTCTTGGCTGATTTCTGAGATCTATTCCTGCACAAGTGAAAAGAGAAAAACCCAATACCTAATACGTACAAAAATAGAGAAAATCCCAAAAACCCAAGTGTTAAAATTCAAATTTATGTTACAAAATTTCAGATCTTCACAAGTAAATAATAGATCTATACAAATATTTTACAGATCTATTAGATCTGAGGAGTATGAGTCTAGCTCTGCTCCCAGATATGATAATCTAAGGCTCTTAATAGCTAGATCTATCAAAATTTCCACAAAATATTTTGAAATTTTAGAGATGTACTAGCCCAAAAACACCTTTCAAAAAAAGATTATCGTTAAATAAATCCTGAGGCTTAAATGAAGTAGGCTCTTTAGAAAATATGTGTTGAGAGTTAGCGGGTCCAACCGAGGACTATCCCCAAGCTCAATGAGAACCTGAGAGATCTTCTGCAAACACTAGATCAACCATCAAATCAAGTAGAGAAATAGAACAACAATAAAATTATGAAGAAATAGAGATACCTGCAATTTCAATCAAAATAAAAAATGTTACCCTAGATCCAACAAGCTGAATAAGATACTTGTATTCAAATTATTCTAAGAGAGCTATTGATTGATAATTTTCACATAATACTAAGGAGAAATTAAAATAATGTTACCATAAATTCATGAAGAGGAACACTACAGTACGTTGAAACCCCAAAGTCTTTTGCATTAATTCAAAAAACTATATAAGAGAGCTTGAGAGCTTAGTACACGATCTAGAGATTGGATGATTTGACTGACAATTGAACTCCTATTTAAAGATAAATCCTCCAACGACTAGTTCGAGTGATCCTCATCAAAGAAATCTTGACCATTGATGAGGATCAAAATTTCTTTTAATCTCATTTGTTGAAATTTTAAATTATTGAGGAAATTCAAAATTTTCAATTAAATGCATTTTAATTAATTTAAAAATTAATTTCCTCAAAATTTTGACTCTGACTTAACCATAGGGACCAAAGGCTTAAAATTTAGCAAAATAATCTATTTACCTTAGTCCCTAGACCTCTTAAAATTTAATTTTTAAGGAGCAACGAATTTTGCCTTCATAGAATTTAAATTTACCTAAGACCTAGAATTAATTAAAATTATGGCTTAGGATTTTAATTAATTAATTAACCTATGAGGGGATAAATTATTTTTCTAACCCTCAAGACAGACACATCATCATTTTTACATTTTTACAACTCAAGGGGGGAGACCCATTTGCGAAAGACCCTCACAGATTACCCAGTTCTGCGACACAACATATAATCTAGCAGATCAAGCAATTTGTAATAAAATAACCTAACCAAATAGTTAGGATTATTCCCAAATCACTTTTACATAGACTCGATCTAGAGCACTAGGACTCCCCTAAGATCCCAGTGACAAAATCCATTCCAACTTTGGAGTAAGGCTGAAGGAAAACTTTTTCGACCATCCGAGAATGGATCGATGAGACAAAAAACCTCCTGGAATGTAGATCGTCACTAGAAAAGTAGGTTTACCTAGGTAATTAAATACATGACAAAGATCTGCTGATATTATTTACATTATACACATGCAGGTTGGGTTTACATTATAAGATGATGATCAAGCTGATGATGATAGCTGGACGACATGGACACATCAATCAGGCACTATCCCTTTTTCAAAAAAAAGTGGGTGTAATGATATGGGTCATTGACACGTAGTGGTCAACACCTTCCATTAAACAAAAGAAAAGACTGAGATTTTATTTAATGGAATTTAATTCCCCTTGAAAAACACACGAGCATTTAACATGAACATTTCATTTAAGTTCCATTCAAAGTTTCATGGATTTGTTTCTTTCAAATATAAAAATTGTTTATTTACCTCAATTTGAAAGGTTTTTCATGGGGAAGAAGGAGAAAATTTCTTTATTTCCCTCCTTCTGAAAGGTTTATCCATGCGGAAGAAGGAGAAGGAAGCGCGTGACCATGCCATCGCACTCTAGCTTCAAAATTGACGTCTGTTTTCAATTACTTGATTTTTTTACCAGTTTTATTCCCAATTAAACACATCAAAAGTGTCATAATGACGATATATACAGGCTGGAAGCGACTCTTCACATATGAAAAATTTGGAAGGATCGAGGGTCGAGGCCACTTTCAGTTTCACATGCCTGCCAGATTTGAGATCTATTGTCCAGGAGGGGCTCCCAACGTCCCATAATGATTTGTGGGGACAAGCATGCATCTTATGAAACACATTCCCCTAACAAAGTCCTTGTGCTCATGTTCCTCTTTGCGGTGGGCTTCATGTGAATAGAGGAGACTGACTAAAGACATTAATCTATCAATACAACCTTCATCTTTGGTATGGATCCTTTTCTCATTCTCGGAATCCCACTTTTTCCATTGACCGGTGACAAACTCAAGAGTCAAAGTGGTTTCCTTGGAGTTTCTGCTTCTTCAGGTTTGTGCATTGCTTTCTATAAATTTTCTGGCATATCTTCATCTACCTATTATTTAAATTCCACATCAACATCATTGTAGCCTTCCACTATCACTGACTATATCTGTCTTGGTCCCCTCTAGCTTTGCAAGTATGAAAAATTTCTAATGTGCTGATGTGGTTTCAAGCCACCTTTGAATGTAAAAGTGGACCCTGTGTGATTTGGGTCAACATTTTTTGATGATTTGATGTGGGTTTGAGCTATGGACAATTTTCCTTTCTGTTCTTTAGATGTGGGTGTGAGGTGGGGTGGATGAATTTGATGTGGTTATGAGCCATGGAGAAAGACAAACCAGTCCTTAGTGTTTTTGGAGTCTCACAATCTCAATCCAAAAATAGTAGTATTACACAGAATTAGTATCCTCCTGTTTGATCCTCATCCTCACAACAACAACAAAGGGGGAAATCTTCTGGAATGAGTGCCTTGAAGGATTCTTCCAAGAATCATCAAGTGGATCAAAATTCAAGTAAGTCACCTTCTCATGGCGTAACACAACATATGGAAAAGACCCACAGTAACAATAATAATAGCAGCAACTATAATAGTCACAGGGATGCTGATAGGGCAGTGTTGCTTGTGAATGATTTTCAGAGCCTAATTCCCTCTCCTGGAAGTGCCCGCCAATAGGACCTCCAACAATAGGGTCTGCATCAACAAGCACTCCACCAAAAATCCATTAAACAACATGGAATTCAATTAGTTGGGTTCCAAACCCCACTCGAGCCCAATAGACTGAGACAAACGAAGCAAACTTTGAGGTACACTCAACAAGAAAAATGCATAAAGGCAAAGCCAATTTATGCTTATGACTTTCTTAATTTGGATAAAAGTAGGACAATGCAATAAATTATTGAAATAGTCAATGGGAACGGTAAGGAAGGGGCAAGAGAGCATGACCATGGTAGAATACATGCATAAGGGGAATGACTGTATACAAGTGAAGTCTCGGTCTACGTTGAGGATGACCATGAGTCGTGAAGCGGTGCTTGCAGACGTTAATGCAGAGCCACCCATGAGAAATGACGAGGAACCTACAAAGAGTGAAGGAATCAAAATTGTAGCCCGAATTGCATGTAGCAGGTTTTAACTTGACCATCCCCACACTTATTTTTTACTTTTCAGTTGCAACTTCTTCAACAGTGAATTGTTTCGAAGTTAATATTTATTTATTGTTAGGCACTAGTAGGTGCTATCCCAACACTATCCAATTGGCACCTATTGCAATGAGTAGGATTTCAAAAATATAAGGTTATTCACCTCAAAATAGACAGTTTCAACTGTGGTTTCACTGATTAATTCAACCAACCATTCTAGTGCCTTTTACTTATGCATGGATAATAAATGCTTCTCATGGAGACTATTTCATGATATTTCCTTTCATGGTTAATTTTTTCCAAAGGAGTGTCTCTGTTACTTTCTATAAAGCGTGAGAGGTGTCACTTTGTTTCCAGATTGGTGTTACATTTTTTTTAATACAGTGATAGTCCAAAAACATACAGAATATGAATCCATATTTAGATGAAGTCAGAAGACTACCTTTACATACAATTTTCCTTACCAAAACTGAAAATGGAAATTCCCATTATTGTCTTTCATATAAAGTATTTGCTCTTTTAAATTTGATCAATTTTCTTTTTAAGGATTTTGATTGTTTCTTGGTTGCTCCCCAGGCCAGATTTGTTGATACTGTTTACTCTGTAAAGCACCATTCTATTGGAAGAATGTATTTTTGCAAACTGGTTATCTTAAGTAGATCTTGATTCCTCTTTAATAGTAGACAAAATTTCAAATATACTCTTTATTTTAACATTGAATTGCTAGAAACTAAATTGAATATATTAGGCTCTCTAACACACATTTCAATACTAGATAAGATTATAAGATTAGATAAGGTGGTCTGATTTATTTTCAATAAATGATCACAAGAGTAGCTCAATGGGATTGAACAATACATCCAACAAACAAAAGGAAAATGTGGGAGTGTGAAAGACATTTCCTAGAACAAAAGTATAATTAATTATAAGTACATGAAGGAATATAAGTGCTAAAGTATTTGTTAAAGTGATAGAGACTGAGATCAATGCAATGTAGCTGTAGATAAGATAAGAGAAGATTATGTTTAATGTCCAACTAATGACCACAAGAGTTACTTAGTGGGATTCAAAAGTAGAATTAGTGCAATTAGTGCAAGTACATAATGGGAGTGAAAAAGAAACTCCTAATCCTAATCTACAAAAAGGAAAAAACAACCAAAATCTAATCATTAATACTCCAAAATAATATAGATACAAAGAAAAACTCATTTCAAAAATAAGATGTAGACATTAGAAGCTCATTGGATGTCTCATTAGAGCTAGAAGTAGGATGAGAGGAGGAAGAAGAAATAAACACAACATAAGAAATGGTTTTAGAAGGAACGACTTCTAAAAACATGTAAATGGTAGAGCTTTTTGCAAGAGGCACGTCCAGAGATGTGGGCCCATATCTTTGCCATTGTATATTTATATTTATTTTTAAATTTTATGTTTTGTTTTTAGGGGACTTATATCTTTAAATATTTCAAGTCAAGTCTTAGTAACTAGACTATCAATGCAACACATTTTCATACAATGGGTGACTGTAGAGAATAGAGGTGTAGGCAAGACCTATATGCTCATCTCATATATGAGAAATACTTTTCCAACTGTAAGTTCGACTCTCATAAAGTTATGTTTGATACTTCAGTGTTTTCAAGTGTTTAATTCTATTTCCTCTAAATATGTTTTTTATTTGCAAGGGTTTAATTCTTTTATCTCAAAATATGTTTATGAAGAAAGGAATTAGCATAGTTTTTGTGATTTTGTTATTTTAGACTCCTTCATTTTTAGAGGAACCACCTGGCTAACAAATTGGCAATCCTTATATTTTTCATAAAAATTTTGATCTCATTGATAATGAATAAAAATGATGATTTTTCATTGATTATGTTTTTATATGAAAATTATTATGCAGGGTAAAACTAAATATTAAAATTTCTGTGAAGCGTAGTTTAAAAATAAAACCTTCGTAAAAAAATTTCATGATGGGTAAGTGTTATAAAATTATATATTACGGAGCAATGGAACACATAAAATATTGTAGAAATATAAACACAGAAAACACATAAAACAAGAGAGACACAGATATACGTGGTTCACCTAGTTTGGGCTACGTCCACCCCGAATAGCCAGTCCTTCCTTTCTATTATCCAACAAAATGAAGAGACACAACCTACAATAGATCCACTGTAATATCCTCTATTTTCTCTCACAGTCTCACCTCTCTATTTTCTCTCACAGTCTCACCTCTCTATTCTCTCTCAGAGAATACACATCTTTATCACAACCTCAAATACAATGCCCTCATACAAAGGGAGGGGCTTCCTTCTAGGGAAAAAAAACCCTAAACTAACATAAGTTCTACCGTCAGATCATCCGCCTAATGAACGGCCCAGATTGACTAGAAATTACTATAATTTTACAAGGCAATTTTACATCTATTTTTAGCTTTGGGGGTGTTTCCCGCAAGCCCCCACCGGGGGACTGCTGGCTCCCGGACCCCCCAGCCAGGGGGGATCGGCCCCCCCGGACCCCCGCGGGAGGGACAAGTCCCCCTCCCCCCCCTGCGTGGAGGGGTGTTCAAACTTCCTAGGGTATACATCCGGCTGAAACAAAGACCTCTTAACAATCATGCTCCACACACAATAGTAAGGGGACCTGTCAAATTTAACCCCCGATCGCACATATGATCTAATTTATTTGGTTGAATTCATGATATTGGATTCTCTATGCCTCCAATTGTGGTGATTTGATTCTACCATGAGAATGTGCACAAGGTTTTCCACACTACTGGGTGATGGCCCATACCCAAGCCCTTCATATCTTTGAGAAACTTCAAAATACTTCTAGAAAAGTACAAAGAGGTGCTCAACCAAAGGAGATCTATCTGGGTGGGTCTGAAATGTCAGGAAACTGGGTGTGGAAATGGACCTCGCCCCTAACAAAGATAGCCATATCAGGGGTACTACCATCCATTAATCAAGCTTTCCAGCCCGATTATGTATTGGGGCATGGAGGAAGGGGTTGGGAAGTCACAAATAGGTGCCTAAAATGAGGATTCAAAGGTTAAAGCCCATGTTTAATTAGGCTATTTCCATCGTAAAATAGGATTGGATGGAGAAGTTGTTTGGTTGGTGCACCTCACACTACTTAAGAATCATTTCTCTATCAGTGTAAGCTAAATTGACTATATGTTTCTTTTTCTCTCTTGTCCTCCCTGACTTGTATTATGAGGCTATATTTCCAAGATTCCATGGAGGAAGATGAACCCAAGGGCATAAGTGATAATGGCTTCATTAAAGAAGATGATAGGTGCCTTTCAAACACAAAAATCAACCATGAAAATTAGCAAATAAGAGAGCAAGGAAATCAAATATCCTAAGACCATAGGTGGTCATAAGGCAGATGCTCTAACACATATGGATTATGATGATCCAATCATCCCTAAAGATGACAGAGACACAAAAAGGACCTCGGATTTGCCTGTACCCAAGCTTTTGAGAGTCCCAAAGCAAAGCAGTCAGATGCTGAGGAAATGGACGTGGACTTAGACAAACAATATTGAGGCTTTGTGCCATAGGAGAAGCTTCCAGAGGCCAAACCCAATCAAATGTAGCTAACTTTATTTTATATTTATTTTTTAATTATAATAATTACTGTTTCTTTCCCATGAGGAACTTTAGTTGGCTTAGGTATTGAGTTTGAATGGTAAATATTCTGCCAAAATCAACTGGGACTTTTGTATTATGCCATTTGGGTGGCACAGACCATAGCGTCAATGCAACCTATTGGTTGGGTTAAACTCTGATGACCACAATAGTGAACCAATGTTAACTTGGGTGTCCTAGGTCGATCAATTGGGTTTCATAGCATTCTCATTTGTTAACAATTTAATTGTTTCTTTGTTTTCAATCCTTCTTTCCTAGCCTTTTCCCATAATTGTAATTCATTGTGGCCGTATTAAAATTTTATGATTACCAACAGAGTGTATTTTTTCTTGTGGTGTCATTAATTTAGGATGTTGTAAACACAATTTCATTTTTAGATGTAAATTTTATTCTAACAGGAAACAAGTGGAAGACAAGAAATATAATGACTTGTGCCCTAAAATTTGTGCCTTTCTTGGCGTGAGAAAAGTTGATAGAGGATTGAACTGGCTATAGTTGATGTTGTTTTTGTGATTGATGATCTCAAGTTGAATGACATGTATTGATTGAAAGTGACTATAGTTGATTTTGTTTTTGTGATTGATGATCTCCAGTTGAATGAAATGTATAGATTGAAAGATGGCATCATAGATCAAATGACAATGGAATCTTGAAAGCTAAAAGAAAATTTGATAGACTCAACCTAGAAAATGGAGTAAGTGTTTGACCAAGGTTCAATTAAATCTATGCAAAACTATGTTAATAGTGAATTCACTGGGGTTTTTTGCTCCCAATGGAGAAATATGCCTGAGATAGAATCACTACATGAGAGTTATTAGGAATCCATTCTTGAAATTCTCTTAACTTGCTTAGAATTCTAGGATGGGGTTCTTTCCATGAAGCACTCTTCAACACTCCATAGACATAAATTGAGGCCAAAATTAGGTTATTTCCTAGCCATCTTGGTCAAATATTTGTCATATTTGCCAAAACAACATACTTGCCTTCAAGACCTTGATCAATATTTTTTTTTGAAACCCATGAATTGCTTGTATAGAACTTGTGATATTCTTCAAAGAAACCTCAAGATCATTAAACAACTATTGTCAAAACTATTTATCTAATGTGAATGCGAGAAATAGATGACCCATAAACACAAAGGAATCTATTTATTCTTTCATCAAATCCTCTGTTCCATTGACATTATCATTTCTTGTTACTAAAGCAAATACATCTCTGAACATGGGAGTTTTCTTTGTTTCTATTTTCTTCTATTTGCTCATGGTTCCATATCATGGACCATAAACTATCTAAATGGACATTTTAGCATTCTTATAGATAGTGGTTGCTCTACCCCCATTCATCTTTTCTCTCACTTGGGTCCACATTCCCATTTTGGGTCCACATACGGCTAACCTCCCTATCCCCTTGCCCTCACCTTGGATCAGGACTAGAATGATGCCCCAAACGTCGAAGCGATTACAAAAAAATATGCAAAGCATAAATGGCCATATTTAACAGGAATTTGTACCACAAAATTCAAAATATGGTTGGGACAAAATAATTAGCACATGGGAAAAATTTGACACATGAGCTCTACCCCATCCATGGCCATCACCCTGGTTCCATAGGCCCTATATGAGCCTCCTCTCACATTCAGGAACCCATGATTGTCCCAACCCTTAGAGGGCAATGAACTGCCCTATCTCAAAATGGGCAATCATTGTTATATTATACACATCATTCTCTTGTCCTTTGAGCCCTGAGCAGTTAACTAAAGAAAAATTCATAAAAGACAAAAGTCATATAAAGAAGGGTGGAAAAACCAAGGCTGGGCACCTCATGTACCACAACTGCCCCCTCCTATACATCATATACCCAGGTATGGGCTTCCCCTTATCTAGCTACCCCTATGCCCGATCATGTGGCCCAGGGATGCCCCTCTCATTCTCTATTCCATCTCACCTATTTGTCACTTGCCACCCCCTTTAGAAGGATGTACCTTGGACATATTATCCCCTCCAGGGGCTAAAACCACATATTAAGGTCCTTGGCTAAACCCCTTTGGATTTTGGAGACATTAGCACATGCCAAAGCACACTACGGAAGGGCATGCCATTATGAAGTTCCCACTTTGTTATCCATGTTCTTCCTTTACTTGATTATTTTAATGACTGATTGTACTGGAAGCCTAAGGGACACATTGGATCTTATGTAGGCTTGCAGGCGGTTTCCATTTGGGTTTGGTCTCCCTATACAGGATCCTGACCTTCAAAGGTCCACATTGGCACATATAGGGTGTGCATAGAGAGCCATGGGCCTCCGCAGCAGTAGAAAACACTCCACAGATCTTCATGGATGTTCAAAGACTACTAGCGATCCACTTTTGGGATGATGGTAACACCATTAGTACACTATGCCAGGCAGGTCCCCATAGAATCCCGACACTCTTGTTAGGTATCCCGACACTTGTACGATGTCTTGGCAGCATTAATTCCACCACTTGGACCATTGCAGAGGATTTACAAACATCTTCAGTTCATATGGAGACCCATGGGGTCATTGATGTGCCCTTAGACCCACTGAGAGAACCACATGTCTACTACTTGGAAAACAAGGGGCCACCCCATTGTCCATCATATACCAATGAATATATTCCTCAATATGGGACTTCATGATGTTATTGAGCCTTTGGAGGGCCCTATGACATGCTGACATTATTATTTGGCCCCTTATGAGGCTTATTTCTACATTATGAGCTAGTATGGTGGGCTTGTCACCATTAGGAGTTATTATTTACACATTATTTTATCTTTAGGGGCCCATAGGGTAATTCAAATTACATTAGGAGGCTATATATTGATGTTAGATACATTCATTTGTATCATCACTTGATTTGGGAAATTTATAGCCTTAGAGAACTTTCGCACTTTTTCCATGGAGGATATTTGTCGAGATGGATGAATTTTGATGTATGGATTTGGGTTATATTTCTTATCTTGGAGATTTATTATGAAAACAAATTTTTGGTTGGATATACTCTACGTTGTAAGTACTTTTATCGTTGTTATTCTTGTTACCACATACAACTAAAATTAGGGCTAGTTGTTGCATTATTGTAATGTGGAATTGAGCTATGTTTTAGTTATTAAATGTATGGGCCAATGTTATATGAATGAAATGTCCTAGAGATTATTTTATCTTGAGAATATTGAATTATTTTCTTTAAAGTATAAATTCTTTAAAATCACTTTTCTTTTCTTACTATCTACATTGGATGAAGTTGACTTTTTGGGCCTTCTTGATCAAGAATCCAAGTCCTTACCCATTAAAATACTTGACTCCATATCCCAAAGTGGATTAGGCACTAGTTCCATAAAAAGGGTGATCATCTCAACCATCATTTTACCACTTTTCTCATTTTTCCCAAGTCTAACCCCATTTGGTTACCTAGGGCATCAATTTCCCGACAATTGAGCCAAGGAAAAGTTTTGATCTTCACTAGACTACTGCGTTGGTGGATCCCCTCCCTCTCCTCCATATTTGAGACCATTCTGATGGTGGAATCTCCAGAAATCCCAAGCCCTAGTTCTAGGACCTAATTTTTCCTAGGTATCCCCAAGGCTAATCCTTAGTAGGATCAATTCAACCTATTGAAGTGAATATTCTTGTTTGGTCCTTTTCCCTCACCTTGTCTAGTCTAGGAACATCATTGGTTGCTATATTCCATCCTCGAACTTGGGTTGGGTCCACTTGCCCCGTGTGGTCCCACTTCTCAATAAAGACTATTTGTCAAAGACCACTTGGGAATCCAAGTTTCCAAGGATTATATGGATTGAGAAACTCATTTATAAGCCTATTATTTCTCCCTCAACCCTCCAATCCTCACCCCTTACCCCTGGTGGATCAAGTCCCTTGCTTAAAGAGCAAGCAAGTTCCATTTTTCACCCCATCCTTGGGAAATGGTTTTGAGGGTCACTCCTCACCTATCCGTTGATGTCTATCTTAGAAAGTAATCCCTACACTATCGGGAATCCTCCCATCAGTGAAAGTTCGTAAAGAGCAAGGAGACTTAGCCTTGGTGACATTGATTTAAGCCTCCACTGTTTCCCTTGACCTAGCAGTTGCCCTCTTAGGAACCCCCTTTAGGTCCCCTGTTGGTTTGAATGGTAATAGTGCACAAAACCATAATTGTTAACCACAAATGTTGACACAAACTCAACTCCACCACCGGGCCAAGTTTATCTAACATTTGACTGATGTTTCATCATGTGTGCCAAAGCTTTCTTTTGAGATGTTTAAACCCTTGGAAAAAAACCACAATTGCAATTATGATTGCGTTTAAAAGTTTGAATGAATTAATGCTTATGTTCTTATGAAAAAATAATTCCATAATTAATTAAATGTATTTTCTCACGACAAAAGAATATCATGAAATTTATGTAAGGTACCTTGAGCAGGATGATCTCTTAAAGAATGCAAATCTTTGTCATGAATGAAAAAGTGAATTTAAGATACTTCTGATTAAAAATATTATTCTATCATGATAAAATAAGTTGTTAGTGAAGACATTTGTTGAGGTGATCAAACTCAAACTGATTAGTGTTAGGGAATACTTTTTCTTGGAAGTGATATTTTAATTTATCGTCGTTGGTTTCTGAGTTAAGTTATTTCAAATTTGTAGTATTTTTAAAATTATTCTTAATTTAGAAATAAATATAAGACCTGTAATGTATTTGAGGTTCTTGAATGACTTTCTCAAATGTGTAACCGTATTTCCATATCTATTGATTTGAATGCATTGCTTCCACTGACTGTATTTTCCGTAGTATATTGATATAAATCAAGTTTAATTGAAAATTTTTCCCATGGGTGGAATTTTTTTCCTAACATAATGATTTTTTATACAGACTATGAGCAACATTAACATGGATATTGCAATATATATCTCTCGCTCTGAAGGAGTGAAAATGGCACCTCTAGATCCAATTTTGGGTGTTTTAAAATCATTTAAAGAAAATAAGTGATTTGAAGCTTAATCTTGGTAGAACAGAAGATCTTCAACCCTGTGTGCTCAATGTGGTGAAAAAGGTGTCATTTAATTCTTCTTTCTTTAAGCTAATCTGCATTGAATAGTATAAAGGTTTTGAGGTATTTATCTTACTTTATAGCATTTTGAGGGCTCATTTAGATTTATATTATCAATTGGAATCCTTCTTATTGCTGCTTCTATTTTGTAGGCAGTGAATCTAATGTTGGAGAAGGGAGAGAATGAAGAGGTATGCATGTGGTTTTAGTGAAGAAATTGTTGCACCCTTTCCATGGGAATCGTTTTAAGTTTTTACATATTTGACATTATCTTGTTATGCTTTGTCTACAGTACCTCTCTATTAAAGGCTTGGTTGCTTTTAATAAGGCTACTATGGAATTGTTGGTGGGAGCTAACAATAATGTAGCCAAGCAAGGAATGCATGTTGTCTCTGAATTACTCTCTGAATTACTTCTGGACATAGTAGGGTGGGGGTGACAAGATGAGATGGGTGGCAGAAAAGGGCGAGTTCTTTTTAACTTTTAGGTTGCACACTGTTTTCCCTTATGCAGACTATGCTAGGAAAAATATATTTGTATCTCTGTAGGTCATCTAAGAGATGGTAGCGAAGGTCGTATCATAGATCCCCTTTTTCAAACTAGCATTACAGTGCTTCTGTGCTGTGCGTGTTAGGATGATGATATTTTGTGCTTGTGTATGTGGAATTAAATTTACATAATACCCTATTGACACTTATCCAGGTGGGTATTGTCCAAGGCCTTTCAGGAACTAGTTCTCTTCGCCTTGATGCTACTTTTATTCAAAGATATTTCCCTGGAGAAGAACTCTTGATTTATTCTCTAGCTTGGGGCAATTATAGATTTATTTATTCTGAGATCTAAGTAACATATTTAGAGTTGTGATACTGAACTCTAAGTTATGTATTTAGCATTGTCATACCCATATTACAATTGAACATTTTTAATCATTTTGATGCAAACTAATATTTGATCTATTTGATGCTATTTAATTCTAGTTACATTTTGACCAAGGAATCACAAGAACATTTTCAATGATGTTGGGGTTCCATGGTCGGAATACTGATACTATGGTCTTAAAAGTGTAGGAGTAGATTTGGAAGGGATGATTGCAAACATCAAGGTAAGAAACATTTTTGTTCCTAGATATTTTCACAGAGAGATGATTTCTAAATGCACTTGTTACACAAAAATATCGTCACCATGATTATTTGCAGTCAGTATGGGTCTATCATCACTTATACTAGCCTCCTAAGCAAGTCTCAGACATTAGCTCTTCATGTCAAGCTTTGCAAAAGAGAGAAAGACATTGAAAATCAATATTACTTTGGTTCCGCACTTTCTCCTACTTTTACCCGCGGACCCGCACCATTTGTTCATGTTACCTGCGTACCTACATGCTCTGTCTGTAAAGGGGTGGGTGCGTACCCCTGTAAAAGTCAAAAAGGCGCAAGTTTATCCTAAAAAACTCACTTTTGGGTTAATTCTAGATGTTTCTAGAAGAATTTTGACGTGGATTTTTCGCTCCAAGGTGGTTCATGCATCCCAAAAGAGAAGGAGCTAATCCCTTGATAGGAGGAGCTATCCCTTTGAAGGAGGGCTTTATCCCTTTGAAGGAGGACCTAGTAACTTCCCTCCATTGCACTATAAATTAAGGCATTGGGTTAGTTGCTAGGGAGGTTAGAAGCTGAACATTTTGAGGGTAAATGCTGATGGAATTAGGACTTCCTAGTTAAACTTGAGAGGAGAGATCACATACCTTTTGGTTTCATTGGGAAGTGAGTGAAACTTGTCAAAGTAGAGAGAGACTTCTTGTCAGACCCTGGGAGGAGCTTGTACAACATCAAGGCATAGGTTGTAAAGTTCTTCTTCATTTGAATTAATACAATAAGATTCATTTTTCTCAACAAATTGTCTTATGTGGTTTGTTTCATAATCTCCTTGATAATTATGATGAATATGCATTATGATATTGGCTTTTCAGGTGCTATTTAATTTGGTTTGCTTGTTTGTGTTTGTAGAATTATACTTCAAGGAAGCTCATTTGGAGCGAGGGGGCGAGGCTTCCACAAACTTGCATTGGACCCAAGGTAGGCCTAAAACACTTGTTTGCCTTTGTTTTACTTGCATATTTAGAGAAATATAGTTTTTGATTGGCTTGCTTGCCACTAGATATCTTTAGATACTAGGAAGGTCGATCTTGTCCGCAACCTCGACTCATTCCGCGTGACAAAATGGCGACTCTGTTGGGGACTTGATTGTTTTCCTTGTTTTCACTTTGACTTGAGAAACTTGCCTTTTTGTTTCTGTTTTTGACTTGTTGTGTGTGGAATTGGGTGGATTTAGTGGATCTAGGTTTGTTTTGGCTTTTCATAACTCTAGGAGAAGTCTGCACCCTATGCTTGTATCACACTGCGTACCTCTACGCATGTTTACTTTGCACACAGAGCGTGCACGCACCTGTGCAAACTCTGAGCCTGCGGACCCTGCTAAATTTTTGGAAAAACTTGATTTTTCCTTTTTTAATTAGTTTTATCTTGGTTTAAGTGTTTTTATCCTCTACCCAAACCTACTTGTGACTTGTCAAAAGCTTTCCTTGGTCTAATTTCATTGGTGTTAGGGTTTTAGGTGAAATTCCTAGAAGTTTTGGTTGCCGGTCTTGATTTTCGTTTTGGTCGTGTACTAGCTCAGAGCTTAGAAGCATAGAAGCCTCAGATCACTTTGGTTTTTATTGGTCTTCTTGTGAGTCTGACCGTTTGTAAAATCAACCTTTGTTGAGGAATCCATCTTGAGTTTTCTCTTTCCAAAATTTCGAAAAGCTTGTGTTAAAAGTTTGGATTTCACTTTACAAAAAAGAACAAAAGATTGCTTGTTTTTGACTGATTTGTGATTCTGGACAAGTTATTCCTTGGTTTGCTTATCGCCAAGTAAAACATTCTTGAAAAGGAAAAAACATTTTGTAAGCTTTTACTTGAAGTAGTTTTTTATAGTTTGTAGATCTTAAGATTTGCTTTGTTTATAGTTTTCCCAAGATTTGATTTAGTCATAGTTTTGAATGTTTTTATAAAATACAAAAATCTCTTTTGAAAAAGTTTGTTTTGGTAGCATTTGAGTGTTTGCATGAAAAAGGAAATTCTTGTGCAAATAACTAGTTGCCTCGTTTTGAGTGCATTGGAACAAAAACTCTTCTTTAAATTTGTTTGTTAAGAGAGATTTGTGTTTACACGCATTTGCATTCTCAAACTCTTTCCTAGCTAGAAGTTCATTGAAGAGAAAATATTGTTTGATCATCTTAAGTGCATCTTTTTAGTGATTTTAAGTCGAGTCTTCACACCATGAGTTTCATCTCCGCACCTCTTGACTTAATCAAAAACCAATAAATGTAACGCTTAAAGTAAAATTAATCTAGAAATCTTTTTATTTCTAGGGCTCTATTACACCAACATAGCTTAGGCTAGTGTCGGAGTAGGGAGTAATTAACTATCCAAGATAGTAAAACAAACAAGTAGCTTTATCTTGCGGTAGGAGAAATCCAATTGTTGCATCTATGCTCTGGGAAAGCTCCTCTTAAAGGAGAAGCACGAGATCGTGTCCGAACCAGTGTGGGAATCATTCCTTCCTCATTGGGAACGACACCAGATATTCACGTATTAAAAACGGTAAACCTCGGATTAACCATTGTCGAGGAGCCTGGGGTCACTTGTTGGTAAACCTTGGTTTATGTCAAGGAGTCTTCAAGGGGATTGAGCTTGTTACTCTGCCCTTGCGTCGTATCGGATCGTAGACTGTTCCCCCAGGTATATTTGTTTCTGTTGGTAACCATAGTAACCATATTCTATAGGATTCTTCCTAAGGTGACGGTGGCGGGAAGATCCCACTGTACCTGGAGCAGACGTCGGCTAGACTCACTTGGATTTTCTGGGGGGTTCTCTTCACTCAAGATGGTTAAGTGGAGAAACTTGTGATAGTCTATTCATTAAGCAGGTTGCTAGGGTAACTGTTCCAACTGCTATTTCTGTATCGAACTCTGCGACGTTGGATTTCATCACCAACTAGTGTTTTCGGTACGGAAAGTTACTGTTTGTGTGTGATTAATCTCCTAGATTCTTTAGGCCTGTGATTCAATTTGTTTGGTTCTTTAGAGGCTTTAGGTGGTTTTCATTGAAATTTTACTTTGTTTGCGTGTGAAGTAGTTAAAAGTCTTTAACTGTGGCTAAATTACCAAGGCAACCCCGTAGACTTCGGGGCCAATCTCCTAAGTTTGTAAACGTGGCTGAGTTACTAAGGAAGTCCCATAAGCTTCGGGGCCAACCTCCTGAGGAAGTACCGAGCCAACTTGAAGGCTTGAAAGTCCTCATAACTCCTAGAGATAGTAGGAGCAGGTCAATTGAAAAAGGAGAATCTTCTTTGATAGTACATTCTGATTCTCAATTGGTAGTAGCAGATTATAGTACACAGCCTGTATCCATTTCAGAAGTTACTGGTAGTGTTGCATCTACTAGTGATATAGGTGAAGAACCTGAAATATCTGAACCTGAATCTGAAATTGCTACTACTCCCATATCAGAGTTTGTTTCTCCAGCTTCTAGTGGTCCTAGTTCACCTAGGGTAGAAACAACAATTACCCAAAATCTTCCTTCTGGACTTATAGCTATTGAAGAACTCGCTATTTTGGACAACGAAGAAAGCATTCCTTTCCAGAAGATCGACCTATCTTAGACCTTAGGGAGCGTGAATCAATCTTTTACAGTCCACCTAGGAGCAGTGCTTGGTATCGTTCATTGACTAATTTTTTGGAAAACCCGGGACTAAGTTTTTCGCCACCTCGTATTTTTTATCACCCAGCACCTAGAGATTACTATCCTCCGTTGAATATGTCTAAGCAGTCATCCATGTTTTCTCATTCTTTAGAAGCCTTTTTGTATGGCGGTCCTTCTATTCCCACTGGGTATCAGTCTATGTCTGGTACTTTTTCGGGAGCATCTCCTCAACCTATTGAACAAAAGTTATTAACTAGAAGGAATGGTACTAAACTGTTGAGTGTAGAAGATATTCTCATGATGTCAGGTTCTATTCCCAATCCTCAACTGCAAGGTGGCCAGTCTCCGCCTAGGGGGAAACCTCAAGGTACCCAGTATGTGCCTGGGGGCAACCTCAAGGTAGCCAGTATATACCTGGGGGGCAACCTCAAGGTACCCAGTATGCGCCTGGAGGACAACCTCAAGGACAGTACATACCTATGGGACAGTACGTTCCTCAAGGTCAACCCTAGACTCAGTATGTACCTCAAGGTCAACCTCAGTATCAATATGTACCTCAGAATATGCACCTCAAAATCAACCTCAATATCAATACGTACCTCAAGGGCAACCCCAGTATCAGTACGTGCCTCAGGGTTATCAACCCCAAGGTTAGTACCCAGCTCAAGGTTGCCAACCACCTTCGGGTCAATCATATTATCAACCCTACCTCAATCCCAACAGGTCTTGCAACCGAATGCGCAGTTGTCATCTCAACCTGGACAACCCTTGATTTTTGGTTCATCCCAACAACCTGTCCAGTCTACGGTTCAAACTTTTGCACCTTCTGTAGTTTCTCAGTCTGGGCCTAGTACGCCTCGTACTCTGCCTCAAACGTCCTCTGCGACTACTGCAACATCTGCTACATCTACCCCACCTTGTTCTGGAGTATCGACAACACCGATTTCTACTGTCCCTGTATCTACTCCTCAGACATCTTTACCTCAGTCTGGATCCACAGTCCATATTTCAGTTCAGATACCTGTAGGAAGTACGGTTGTCACCACTCAACCTCAGTATAATAAAAAACTGTACCGAGGACAATACCAATACGGTCCTGCTCCGCAACAACCAACCTATCAGTATCAACCGTACCCTGGGTATACATATCAACAACCTCAGCAACCCTAGTATGGTCCGGTTAATCCTGGCTTTCCAGGAGGACAAAATATCCCAAATGCGATTCCCATTCCTAGTTATCATGGATATCCTCCTCCTGGGGCTGGTCTGCAGACCCAGAGTTTTAGAGACCCTAATCGTCAGTTACCGTTCATTGCAACTTTGGACTTTCCTGACTTGATGTGCCTTATGAACGATCCAATTAACTATCTTCAGTATTGGCCGCCAATGCCGCATAAGTTGCCCAGTGATATTCCTAAGTTCGAAGGTAAGCCAGGAGAGGACTCGTCGAACCATGTGATGGCTTATCACCTCTGGTGTGCATCTAATTCCATTTCAGATGATTCAATTCGTTTACGACTTTTCCAGCGCATTCTAATTGGTCTTGCGGCCAAATGGTACATTGAGTTACAGCGAGCCACTTTTTATAACTTTAGTCAGTTAGCTACCTCGTTTTTAACTCATTTTCAGTTGCCGGTCAGATATGAAAATGGAACGGAATTATTAACTTCGTTAAAGCAGTCAACTTCCACTTACATTTCAGATCATATCCATGAATGGAGACGTCGACGACGTTTACTGAAAGTTTTTATCCCGGATCAGATCTTAGCTGAATGGTTTGTAAAATCTTTACTGCCCAAGATCATTGAGGATGTAGCGAAGGCCGGAGTAGTTACTGAGGAGCAATTAATTACTCAAGCACAGTACCTTGACTTAGTTTATACTCAGTCAGGTACATTACATGAGAAAATCCCCGATCTACCCAAACAAAATCAAATCGCTACTGCTCCTTCAGGGCCTCATGCCGCTGATGGTATGATTGGTACGGTTAATACCAAAAGTAAGAAGAAGTCTTCCAAGAATTCTTCTCCTATCATAACCTTGCCAGATTCCCTCGACAGGAGAGTCTTTCGCGGAACTTTCCGCTGATATTCACGTTGTAGAGTCATCTACAGCTAAATCAAAAACCGGTGGTAAGAAGAAAGGGAAGAAGAAGAATAAAACATATAAGAATTCAAAAGAGAAACCCGAAAAAGCAGAATCAACTGATGAAAAACACAAACCTCGTTATCCATGTCTCATCTGCGATGAAGAACATTATACGAGAGACTGCCCTCATCGTGCAGAGGTTGCGAAAATTGTCAAAGGTTCCCAAACTCCCACTGTCTTGAAGGATCCGTTTCCAGCTCAAGACAGTAAGATGATAGGTTCTTCCTCCAGTGCCAATGAAGAACCCATATTGATGATGTCCCATGTTAGGATTGCGACTCGATCGCAAGATTATGGCAGTAAAAGTCCTGTTGATGGAAAGGAAGCAGAATCTTCTCATTCAAATCCATCAACCTCAGCTCCCTGTTCCGATCCACTACAGATTGAGAAACCTAATCCAAACTTAGTAATCAAAACCGCCTGCCAAGGGTATACTTCAAAATGTCTGCTTTCAATCCACATGCGAGAGCAAACTCAGAACTATAACATTGTTGAGGATTTAGCTGTTTCACCCTCAACAATGTCGGCTTTGGAAGTGCTGCAATCTTGTCCAGCACAACGCAAGTTACTTTTGTCGGCTATAGGAGCTATTGACGTTCAGGACCTGAACCTTATAATCTTCGATCTAGAAAATAGTGCACCACGCTTACCTCATCAGATGGCTGTCCAGATTGCAGTGATAGTCAAAAAAAGACCTGTTCATAGGACTGTGATTGATGAGGGAGCTTCCACGTGTATTATGTCGATACAGTGTTGGAGATTGCTTGGTTCTCCTTCACTAAATCAATCCCCGAAGATTCTAAAGGCCTTTGATGGCCGTGAATTTCATCCTTTCGACATTTTACAGGATCTACCTATAGGGGTTGAAGGTAAAACCGTTAATCTAGATGTGGAGGTGGTTGATGCCCCTCTAGATTACAACCTTCTCTTGGGTCGTAGTTTGTCTTACGCTATGACAACTGTTGTTTCATCGGTCTTTCGGCTTATAAAGTTCCCTCATAATGGAAAGGTCATAACCTTAGACCAGCTGTCTTACTTTTCATCCGACCCAGCCTCTGCTAAGAGCATTCAGCATGTTGGTAAAGCGACGATCCCATATAAGGATGTTGGAGTAAGACTAGTTAAAGATTCTCGTTTACTGGGCACTTTTCCGTTCCCTCCTATCAACGCATCGTCTTATACTGAAAAAATTCATATGATTTCATCAGAAATCATTGTTAATGATGATCCTTGGATCATACCTTCTGAATCTGAGATAGACTCATTTGGTACTCTTATGCCTTTGAGTCCATATGAACTTTCATATCAGATCGTGCAGTCGTTTTCCGACACAACATCAACCCAAATCGACTTAATGAATGTGGTCCATGAAGAATCATTTTCGACATCCAACTCGGATTTAAGAACGTTTTCTGAACTTGTTCAAACGGATGAGAAAATTCGTGAAATCCTATGCGTCGATGAGTTACCATGGGAAGATCTTCATCACAGATCTTCGTTTTTACCCGAGAGCGATCATTTTGAAAATGATTTTTCATCAATTTTTACGACTGAATATGTTAAGGACGCTCAGAATCCAATGAAACATCCTGATTCTGAGTTAAACTTGGGAAATATTTCTCGAACTATTCCCCTTGACATTTTAGTTAAGCCTGGAATTGTTGAAAACGTTCATATAGGTGCCTCTTGTACAGAAGATGAAATCCAAACATATAAGGCCCTATTTCAAGAATTCCGTGATGTGTTTGCCTGGTCATATGAGGAAATGCCAAGAATTGACCCAGCAATTGTAATTCATGAAATCAAAAATTACCCAGACGCTAAACCCGTCCAGAAACATTTGCGTCAGATTCACCCAAGAAAAGCTGCTACAATTAAAGCAGAAGTTGAAAAATTACTCAAAGCAGGTTTCATTTATCCGATCCCGCTAACGGATTGGGTATTGAACATTGTTCCTGTTAACAAAAAGCAAGGGGCAATAAAAATATGTATCGACTATAGGGACATTAATCGCGCATGTCCAAAGGACAATTACCCTACTCCCTATATCGATCAAATCATTGACGATTGTGCCGGCAACGAAATTTTCTCCTTTATGGATGGCTTTTCCGGATACAATCAAATCAATATTCTACCTACTGATCAACCAAAAACGACATTCATTTGTCCATGGGGGACATTTTCTTATTGCAAATTACCTTTTGGGCTTAAGAACGCCGGTGCAACTTTTCAACAGGCCATGTCTTACGCTTTTCATGATATTAAACACATTGTGCAACCCTATCTCGATGATTTTCCTGCTCATTCATTACATCGAGCTGATCATCTCGTCCATTTAAGAGCAATTTTTATGAGATGTAGGCATTATCGGATTAGGTTGAATCCCCACAAATGTGTGTTCTGGATTGAAATGGGTCGGTTACTGGGGTTTGTTGTTTCGAAAGCTGGCATTCGTGTCGATCTCTCGAAAGTTGAAGCCATTATCAAATTTCCTCCTCCTTCGAGTCTTCGCCAACTCCAAAGTTTGCAAGGGAAAGCAAACTTTTTACTTCGATTCATCCCTAACTACGTCGAGATCACAAAGGGTTTTACCCAGTTGTTGAAGAAGAATACTTCATTCTTTTGGGACGAGATAGCTAAGAAATCTTTTGATGCGCTAAAACACGCGTTGACCCATGCAGCGCTGTTGCATCCTCCCAACTACAACCAGGACTACTTCTTTTATCTCGTCGCTTCCTATTCCACCATCGGAATGGTGTTAGTTCAGGAAGATGAATTCGGTACTGAACATGTAATATATTACCTTAGTCGCACGTTAAATCCAACTGAGCTAAAATACTCACGTGTAGAGAAATTGGCATTGGCAGCGGTTCAAGCTGTCCAACGTTTTTGTCATTACATTTTACTACGTAAGACTACAATTATTTCTGATTGCAACCCTATGATCTATATTTTGACCAAGCAATTGCTGGGGGGAAAGTACTCCAAATGGATTGTTATCCTATAGGAGTTTGACTTGGAATTTGAAAAGTCTAAGTCAAAGAAATCTTTAGTTTTTGCGGAATTAATGTGTGACTTCCTGCGTGCTGACACGGAAACTGTGGCGGAGGAGCCCATTGCAGACGAATCCTTGTTTCTAATCATCACTTTAGATCCGTGGTACGGGATATCATCGTTTATCTCCAAACCCAAACCTTTCGGCTAGATATTTCACAATCGGACCGTCGAAAAATACGATTCCAGTCCCAACAATTCAAAATTATTGGAGATACTCTTTATCGTCGTGGGGCGGACTCTGTTTTTCGACGTTGTTTGAATCATGAGGAAGCCGAAAGGGTCCTCAATGACTGTCACTCTAGAGCATGTGGCGGTCATATGTCTGGGTATCCCACTGCCCAAAAGATATTGCGCGCTGGCTATTTCTGGCCGTCTATGTTTACAGATTGTATTATTGCGGTCTGAAAATGCCACAACTGCCAAATTTTTGATCGAAAGATGCGCGCTCCACCTACTCCTCTTCACCCTATCATTTCCGTTGGTCCTTTTGCCAAATGGGGTATCGATTTTATTACATGTAACCCTCACTCGGCCGGGGGGCATGCATATATTATCCTTGCGGTAGATTATTTTACCAAGTGGGCCGAG
>APFE030750811.1:36638-68450 GCA_000404065.3 Pinus taeda | reverse complement strand
TAATTGCTGCTGTGTTCTGGGTTCTGCTGTGTGGTTTCTGGTACAGTGTTCTGTGTACAGTTGTCAGAGAAGTATCTACTTGTTTCAGATCTAGTTGGTGAAAAGGAGATTGGTTGATTCTTGATGATTGTTTGATGTTCATGGATCCAGTTTGAAAATTGATGAAAAGTGGTCCCTGGAAGAAAGAGAAGGGTATAGCCTTCTGTAGGCCAGCACCTACGTACTAGTATCTTGGATAGTGCAAAAGCTAAAGGGGGTTGTTGCTCCCTTCCAGGAGAAACTGGAGAACGAGAGAGAGTTGTAGCTCTCTGCAGGTTGCAGCCTGCGTACTGGTAAAAAGACTGCACCAGTACATTGTAAAAGAAGTTTCTAATTTAAAAAGAAGATAGAGACGAATTGCAGCAAGTGGTTTTCACCCACATTGGGTTTCCACCTTATATCTTGTGTTCTTGTGCGTGATTGTCTTTCTGTTCTATTTTACTGTCTCTGGTTACTGGTTATTTGATTTTGCAACACAGATTAACAATCATCATTAGAAAGATAAAATAAATTAAAAGTTTTCTTTGTATACGCAGTTTTCCTTCTGCATAGTTGCGTATATACGCGGGTTTAACTAACTGAAGTAGCGTGTATCATTTGTTTTGGAAAAGGAATATTTGACTTGATAACACTGATTCACCCCCCCTCTCAGTATTATTTCCAACAAAATGACTACTGGTTCTCATCCAATGGGTACCTGTAACCCTATACAGCTCCCACAATACTAGGCCCTAGTGGCTCCTAGAACTTCTATGGAGAAAAAACACCTGAAAATGACCTCTGATTGATCTCTAACCTATTCCAATGGCTTCAACATCATCTGATTAGCCAGAATCAAAAAATAATTCGTCCAAAAAGGACTTTCCTAGCCAAAGTTATGGCTCCTTTACTGAACTGCCAGTTTGCCTTGAAAAGACTCCAGTTAACTAAACTTGGAGTGCCAATTAGGGTTGCCGAATATGGCGGGACCGCCCAAATTTGGCGCCTCCGCCATTTATGCCGCCAACTAAACCGCTCCTTAACTGTTTGATATAACTGTGCATGTGAATGCTTTATAAAACTGGTAGTTTACCTTGGATGGCACGCTGAACTATGGGTTAACTTACCATTTCCTCCGGGTTAACATTTATATGTGACCGAACACACATAACCGTTAAACATTTTTGGCGCAAGCGGTCTAGCGAATAGCCCCGCGGACTTGGTGCTATGGTCATGTGAACGCGGGTTGGCCCTTAGGGGCTGGCCCCATTCTAGCCCCGCCCAAAGCAACATGAAATCTTAAATAAATTTTATTCCAAATGGTTTTCAAGACTTGCCCAGTGCCCTAGTGGTAAGGCAGATGGATTGTGCTTGGGAGTATGGCTTGCGGTTTGGAGGTCGCGGGTTCGATCCTCCGCGCCTCTAAAAGTTTTAATATACGCCAACATACCTGCTGACGTCACATGTGCCACATGGTGGCCTCCGGGCCTCCCACGTGGCAGCCTACCATTTGTTGGCCATAACGAAATATTCTTTTTTTAACTTTTTTTTTAATTCAAAAACTAAGGGTTATTGGGCATTTTTGTTTTTGGCATAACTTCCGCATACAGAGACCATTTTTTGAACCGTTCACGGCACCGAAATTAGGAGGACAAGCTCTATCCGGTCGTTTAGGTTTGACCCAACTCTAAGCACTTTCAAAATTGAGCATTTTTGACACTTGGTCTTGAGCTCCTAATCACAACTGAAAATCAAAATCAAATGAGCTTTTACCCTTTTGTTCCACACGAGATTTATGTTCTCGTTGAGCTCATCTTAGGACACCTGCATTATCTTTTAACAGATGTGCCACCCCAACCAACCTCCCCACCTAACAATGTCTTATGCCCGGATCGACCCATCAAAATGTGCCTTAAGGCCAAAAACAGGGGCAGTGCCCCGTCTCCACCCCACAGAATAAGTAAAATAACTTTAAAAGTAGTGGTATTTCACTTGCGCCGAAAATGGCTCCCACTTAGTCTACACCTCTCAAGTCATTTCACAAAGTCGGACTAGAGTCAAGCTCAACAAGGTCTTCTTTGCCCATTGTCCCTATCTAATATCTAGCGAAACCACAACCAAGGGAACGGTCAGTTGGGTTGGCCGCTAGACCAGCTCAACACCACTCTCATATTTTAGATTCAATAGCATTTATATTATTATTTGTTGTGTGAAAGACTTAATTGTTTCCTCCTTCAAATTGATATTATTAAATCTACTGCAATGTTTCCCTTTCAACTACAAGGTTGATTGGTTTTTTGCTTTAAGAAATTTTTCTCGCACTAGAAATCTTTCTTTATATTGAATAAGGATTTCCAGAACGTTTGAATGTATAAGATCGACTTATGGTATAACACTCTGCCTTTACAGGTCTTAATATGCAATTCGAATCCTTTGCTTTGGTCTAAAGTTGATGGCTTTGTGCTTTGATTGGTTTCACGTTATGCATTTAAGTAATTATGAAATGGTGAAATCATTTAATCATTAACTCATGCATCATTAAGCAGCGATCACATAAAAGTTTATATTATCTAAAGTTCTGATTCTTATGATGCAAAGCAAACATGTATAAAAGGAAAATTGCACTATGATAGTGTTTAATTGGTATTGTAGCTGCCCCTTTAACTTCTGGACAATTCTACATTATTCATTTCAGGGACAAGGAAGCTGAGAGATTCACATTAATTTGATTTCTTTCATAAGTTATTTACGCAATCGATTTACTTGTTGATGCTTTCAAGTTAAATCTACATAGGATTAGTACAGGCAGAATTAGTGCAGGTAGAATTAGTGCAAGGAGAATGGTCTTGAATAGCTTTTGAATTTATTTATAGTCTTTTTGTTATTATGCTGGCACTGCTTTATTTCTAGTTCATATTTCCCTTATGTTCGCATGTAATTAGAATTTCCTTTCGTTTTGTTAATTTCCTTTTATTTCCTGCACATTTTAATTGTTTGGATTGATGTTTTCTCGAATTCCCTTTTAGTGAAGGATTTCATTTATTGATGAGATTAATATGCAAGATAGACTAGCATTTGTTTTGCAGGTTGCCAGGGGCTCTCTCTGGCATTACTAGTGTTGCATCTCGAAGTTCACAAACTTTCCAGATTGACAAATTAAATGTTGGTACATTTATAAACCCTATACTACACCCAGCAGATGCAAATCCTGAACTTAAACAAATATATTTTCAGAGAAATGTTTAGCTATTTCAAAATTTTCAAAAGGGCTAAATGTTCAACAAGGAAAGCAGTCGCTGAAAATTAGTTTTTACCGACAAAAAATCTTCTCAGGGAAACAAAAAACAGAAATGGAACGAAAAACTAAAATCTCTTTTTCGAGAAAAAGGGAAAAAAAGTACTACTAGTTTTCAAGAAAAAACCCCAAAACCCCCAAATTTGCAAAAACGTCTGATCTGTAAGAATCTTTGTAAATGATTGTCTGTAAAAAAAATTTATCGTTGGCGCACTTGGCGTATAAGTGTGGATTTTAATGGTTAAAATCGCTTATGTCGTGGAAAATTCCAAGAACATTCTGGAACTGTAATGCGAGATAAGTTACGGAAGGATCTAGAGGGATACCCTTACCTTAGGGGCATTCCTACAATAATTTTGAAATAAGAAAAATGAATGCATAAACAAAAGCTAGTATTGTCCCATGATATTTCTGAAATTGCAAGCCTATATGATTAGCCCAAGATTGTTTTCTAGGTAAAAGCTTTGTACTCATGTATGGTTAAATGCGTCTGTGTTTCTGTTTTCAATGCCATGTTAGGAATTTGCTTCTTCATAGTAATGGAGGCCAAGCAATGTTAAAGAAGTTTTGGTGTTGCATAGAAATTGTCACAATATGAAACCAACTCAGAGACATGAAGAGGAAAACACACTAAATTTCAGATCTGCTAATACTTGCACTATTTTTACATGACTTCCCTGAAATTCCAAATCAATTCTCTACAACTAATCGAATCGTACTCCAATTTCAAATCACTTCTATGATTCTATATCAATTTTTTTGTAACTTGGTTCAGTTAATACTCGAGGTAATTTCAAATCAAATCTAGGATCCTAGTTGAGCCGTATAAGTGACTTTCTTTTCTCGTCGGAAAGCCAAATAAAAAAGCACCACTACATATAGAGCCATGAGTGGAAATAAAATTAGTCCAATAAATATAGAAACTACCTTAGGCAGACTACTATAGACCAACCATTTTCCAAAGTAGTCAAGTAGTAGGTGTTGATACCCATGATACACCATCCCAACAACCAGGAAAGAACCATAAACTGCGACACGGTAAAGAATATTTTCCATTTACTAAAATGCATTTCAAAAAAATGCCATATAATTCAATAAAACTTTTTCAATTTAGGTAACAATAATACGATCAATCGTCATTATCCTACATTTCTAGCACCAAGAAAAAAAGGTTTTCTTCTCTAATCTAGTAGTAGCAACTTACTCTGATTGAATTCTTGTGAGGACCCATATTTATCTCACTACTTGTAAACTTCAACAATGGAATTAATGTAAATGGTGGTTGAAATGATAAAATGATCTGCATGGAAGGAATATGCATGGCATTAGCCTTTACATATAAAACATCTGAAATATTTAGATGAGAAATGTTTTCTAATTATGGTAAGTTTGAGGTTTTGGGATTGAATGAAATGTGTTTTTTACTGTATATATATGAATCTAGCACTTAATTTTAACTTTTTAAGAAATATTTAAAATAACATTATCTAACTACTAAAAGTTTTTTGACATTTACATTATCTAACTACTAAAATCCAAATCCATGGAAATTTTTAACCGGATTCCAGGGATATAATTTTAAGCCTAATCATGATTTTTTGTGATTTGAAAAGTGTTATTGAGATGCCATTTCGATGATCAAAAAGCATATTGACGAATTACTAATAAGTTGCGCAGCACCAGAAGAACCATAGAGAATAGGAACTGACAAGCTTGGGATGATGGTAATGCCCCGAGAGATAAGATTGTGGAGCCATGGCTTCATTTTCATATTGAGAAAACCCTACAACAAAAACCAGTGCACCACACTCAAATGCCAGTAAAATTAGTATCATGTGAATATTATGCAAATCTGGTTATCAAAACTCAAAATTCGTCTATTTTCAAGAGGGCAAAAAAACAAGTTACTAATGCGTTAATGCACCTCCATGATATATTGCCCAACATACGTCCCTATGATCGATGCACTCTGGCTAGATGCTAGTAGTATGATGGCATAAATATTTGAGCTCCAATTACCTAGAACATGGTAAAGAAGGAGAAAAGAGGGTTTTTGGTTTACGATTTTTGGAACACTACCTTTAACAATATCAGGAAATTCCTAATGCCAAAGATTTGAATGAGATCTATATTTACTAACAAATTTTGTGGATCCATTTCAAGTGCCTGAGAAAATAATTAAAATCATGATGAATGGATAAGTCAATTCACTTGTACAGTTGTCTAAGTGATTAAAATGCTAGAAGAATAGGGAGGTGAATCAAAATTGTTGGGTGTGGAGCCTGATTATCTTCTTTATTTAGAGGTATCACCACATTGGACCCCATCTCATAATGTGGCGACAACGCTACCCATAAAATGTATGCCGCTAGGGGGGTCTAAGGGGGGGCAACAACGATTATTTGGACCCCCCCCCCGACAGGGGATTGGGGGCAGCACCCCCAGAGCTAAAAATAGATGTAAAATTGCCTTGTAAAATGTTGTAATTTCGTAGTCAATCTAGGTCGTTCATTAGGCGGAGATCTGATGATAGAATTTATGTTTAATTTAAGGTTTTTTTCCCTAAAAGGCAACCCCTCACTATATATGAGGGAATTGTATTGCATCTATGTAGATCTGAATTCTGAGTGAGAAAGAGAGAGGAGATTGTGTGAGAGTGAAGAGGGAATTACAATGGATCTGCTATATGTTGTATCTCTTCAGTTTGCTAGATAATATAAAAGGAAGGACTAGCTATTTCTCCGTGGACGTAGCCCAAATTGGGTGAATCACATATATCTCTATCTCTCTTGTTTTATGCGTTTTTTATGTTTATATTTCTACAATATATTTTATGTGTTCCATTTCTCTATAATATATAATTTTCTAACAAAAACCATAGTGACAAAGTGGAGGAAATATTTGTTGGGATGGAAGGATCCACTTACTTTTAATGGAAAACATGAGGTATTCAAGTCCAAGTTCTGACAGTTATCTGAGTCCTATGTAGATGAGTTTGGTGAAGAACAAATTGCCCCACTTAGACAGGTAACAGCGACAATGATTAAGAATTTCATAAATATAGCAAATCTAGTTTTGATGAGAAAATACCTACACACTCACTGGAACATAGTCAACATTTTAAGATCATTTCATAGTCTTTTGATCTGATTAATGAGTCATTGACAGGTCTATGGCTGCCCGACATTGTCAAGAAGTAGTTTATTCATGTAGAGAATGATTCTCTGCAAGAGTTTAGACGGAGTTATGACAGTTTGGGTTGAAGAGTCATGTTGTTCAGTGTACTTTTACAAATTATGTTCTTGTAGATGGGACTATTAGACCTTATTCTTAGTGGAATAATTACATTTCATAATTTCTGTAATGAAAACGTATAATTTCAACAACCCATTGAAAATCGATCTAATTTGTAAATAAAGCACAGCGAAAAGTACACGAATAATCTATTCCAGTTATTTTAAGAATTCTCTAAACTATGGAAGAGTACTTACATTAACACCAAAAGCAGTTGGTGGTACTTTCCGGGAGAGAACCAAGGCAGAGTGAAGAAATAAATTGTATATGGATATGGTGGATGACAGGATTAGTTACATTTTATGAAGATAATCAATAAACACTCAATACCATAGTACTAAATTTTGTACATGATAAAATACACATCATTTGAGAGATTTATTACCTAGAAGTTTTCCTGTGTGATTTTCTGGAAAGTTTTCTAGTTTATTTTTCTATCTAGTTTGTTATGGCCGACATTCATTGAAATCACAAATTTGACAGGTGAACTCTTCACAATCGAAGTGATTCAGATGTTTTTGAGGGTGTTGAATCCATATATATAGTCAAAAAAACCACTTTAAACAACACAAATCAAAATTTGGCCACAAATGTTTTCACAAAATTTTGACCAGAAAACTGCTATAAACTCCAAAAAAATCGCACTTAAAACTACTCCATTTATTACTATGCAACTAAATGCCCAACGCCTCATCTGCATCATAGGGGAAAATGTTTGGCCAGATATTCTAAGCATTATTAATTTGCGCTGACGAAACATATTCATTGAATTGAATTAACGAAACAAACAAGTGATAAGAGCTTACAGTGTAAGGAAAACTCCAATAAGAGAAATGGCAATACCAGTTGCTCCACTTCCTCTTAAATTAGGAATGAGCATTCCTTTTAACACCTCATTGGCTTTAGGCTTTGCATATGCCAGCTCTCCAATGAAACAACCAAACATTGTAACTACACGAAAAGAAATTATTGCCTCCAAATTGCTCAACTGCAATGTCCCAAGTTATAACATGAGATAAAAGGCTTTGATGTAACCAAGTTACATAAGAAAAATGAATTGTCATTTTGTCTTGAAATAGATGCATAGAGTATAGTCGAAAGGATCGGATGGATCACTTTGAATCTCTGCACTCTAGTGAGAGTGAGTGTGTTGAATCCAGTTAGAAGAACACTAGCCCATGTAGGTATATGGAACAACATGTTAAGAGAAAATGCAGTTCCCAATGCTGCAATGAAAAACAAAGGGACCAGAAAATTACAAACAATGAATGAAGTAAATTTGGGTAAAATTGTTAACCCTTATTTAGTAAGGGTTCTTGTGGATATTTATTTATCATTTAAACTTAGGAAACTGAATCAATGGTTTACCTATTGTATATAGTTCATATTTATATGTACTATCTACATTACTTTCCATACCATTCTTAATAATATTGTTGAATTCATTTTCCAACAAAAATCAATATTATCTATATTAGTTGCAGTTGAATTCATTTTCCAACAAAAAATCAATATTCTTTGCATTAGTTGCAATTGAATTCATTTTCCAACAAAAATGAATGTCCTTAGCATTAGTTGCAGTTGAATTCATTTCCCAACAAAAATCAATATTCTCATTAAAATAATGCATTAGTTGTTTCATTTCGACGCACGGAGTAAAATAAAATAAGATTACTGCATCGGAAATCAAAATAAAAGAAGTTTACTTTGCAAAATCATTCTTGAAAATGCTAACCTTTCAGGAATATATGCAACAATGACACCCACTTCTAATAGGAAACATAAGATAAAATTTAGATTTCTTGGATATTCTTCCCTGTAGTGTTGCGCGAGATGCTTACCTGATGGACTAGCAGGTTTAGAGGTGAGCATAATCTCAATTCATATAATTGTTTGGCAGAGAAAATAGATGAGGGATAGACCTATTGCAACTCCTAAATTCAATGCAAGATATTGAATAATCAAGCCACCTATAGACATCACAAGAATGACCCAAAGTAACTACAAAAAACACAAAAAATTGAGCAAACAATATTATAGTAGGATGAATTCTAAATTCTTCTTATCAAAAAGTAATTAATCAGAATCAACCATCCCATTCAAGAGCTTATTAATATTATTAAATACCTCATATTTGAACCTAGCCCCTCCCTGCAAATCAAACTCCACTGAGACACAATGGAATTCTCAATATCAACATCGATACCCAAAGATATACGAAATAAAATTGTTAAAGATTAGTAACTACATACACATTCCAGGATCCACGAAGGCTATGCACACAAGAACTGCAAGTCCAATATAACCTAAAAAATTTCTCCATCTTCGTTTCTGCTTCGGTGATATTTGACAAATAAAAACAATTAAAACGTAAGGAAATCACTTATGTTTAAACTTTAGAGTGCCTTACTTAAACTGTAGAAGGAATGATACATATAGTGAGCTGTAAAATCTACCTCTCCCTCCATTATAACCAAATTCTACATCTTAATTTAGCCATAGAGATTCTTAACCTCTTAACGGTTCTAAGGGAAGAATAAATATGCACACTAAGAGATGTGGAACCCTAAGGTTTAAGGGAATCCTTATAGTTTCAAATCATATATTTGAATATAAAATACCTACGCCATATGGCTATCAAAAACTCGTAAAATCTGAAATCCCACTAAAAAGGAACATGACTTTTCATTAAACGATGACCCAAAAGGAGATTGGGCACCATTTGAATATATGCATTGTGGATCTTATGCATCTCTAGGAAGACATTGAAATCAAAATTCAAACTATTTTAGTAGGAGAACAAGCAAAAGCAACTTTGTTTTGCTATACTCGTTATTCTTCACTTAAAATAGCCATGGAAACTATCTAATAATCATAAGACATAGCATGGTAGATGCAGAAATTAAGGTTTCAAAAAAGCCATAAATGGCATTAGAAATGACGTGGCAATAACCATTTTTTTTTTTAGCATTCCCATGGGATTCAAAAATCTCGATAATGCATGCTATCTCAGTAGTGTGATTGAGTGTCTCACTTTCATGAATCCTTTGATGAATTTTATCCTCATAAATTAATTCTTCTTTGTATGCAAATCTTTAAACTGCCATTGCCCCTACTTACTAGTGAAAACGTGGAGCTCAAGGTCTCTAAAATGTGACATTTTGCATGATGCTCCTATAAATATACAAAGCTCTTGAGAGCTATTTGCGACACATTTCAGGAGGTAGGAAGATACTCATAAAATTCTCCATTACTTGATTGAGGCTTGCAATGAAGTTTGTGTTAAGCTGTATAGAGCATGGAATAGTCATGGAGGTAAGGCATGAAAGGGTGTGCATGATGACATTGTCAAATATATTTTTGGTGGTGTGTTGCAAATCCAAGTCAAGTGCCTTTCCTACAAAGAAAAGTGGAGCAAGATGAAAAATATTATGGATGTCAACCTAAATTGGAAAGACCCTACAAATGGAAGAAGAATTCAACTCAACAATGAGCTAGTGCCTAATTTAAAAATACAATGAAACATGAATTAACTAAATATCATGCAAAATTCTCACTTGTGGAAGCAGATTTAATGGAGTAGCATTAGGTCCACCAGATGGAGTTGTTGCCTCAGCCAAATCAGATTCACCTACTATGACATTGTTTTTACCTTGATCAATAGCACCTGGATTTGAAGGTGGGAGTAAGCAACAGGAATAGCAATTTCTGCTGTCTCGAGAATTCCCTACAAGATATAAAAACTTTCTGGGTAAATAGACAGAACTAGCATCACCACAAAGTTTGTGATATAATAAATATTGCAGCACAAAGTATCTTCCAAACTTCAAAGTAGTTAATCATACAGAGTATAAATACTCCACAACTCGCTCAGGATTATCATAAGCTACTCTAACTGCACGAACAATTGTGTCTCTGTCTCAGCTACCACCATCCATATCAAGCATCTCTTAAATTTTCTATTCAAGGTTACTACCAACTACTAATATTGATGTTGCCTCACCATATGGATCAACATGTTCTCTGTGACAAGACAGAAATACAATGAAAATATAAGCAGCTTTATCAACATGACAAGAGCATGTATATGGAAGGAGAAACCATGTTCGAAAAGCTGATACTAATGAATATGTAAATATGAACTTCTTATAACTAAGAAATTATTTCCTAGTGTACTTACTGCACCGTTGTAGTCTCGGGAGATAACACAGAAGTTGTAGGAGTGTTGTTTATCAAAAAGATTATAGGACATTTAAATTGTACATGTGCATCGACTTATGTACAATAATACTATCACTTCATTACTCAACAATAAACATCTCTAATATAATTGAACAAGTATGATCTCCAATATTAAGAACAAACAGAACATGGGCATTTTATGACTCACACAGCTAGGGGATGAGACACAATTGGGGATGCATCTTCTACAGGGTTTGAAGCTGGAACTCGTGGTGTAATTTTTTGGGTAGGCTACATTCGAAAGAATAATTATCATTAGTTTTCATAATAGAGGAAATAAAACTTTAAACCAAAAATCATGTGCAAAAACATCACTATTTGACTAATTCTTCAAAAAAAGATCAAAAAACCTGAACCGTTGAAGAAATTGATGTTGATGATGCTCCTGCAGCTGACAAGGTCTTACTCTACCAAGAAGCACAATATAATGTCATGTATAAAGATAAGATAAAACCTACACAAAATAAAAGGATAACCGAGGGCTTAAAAATCCTACAAGCAACAGATTAAGGATTTGTAGCGTAAGGCAAATCCTAAGGTGAAATTGTTGGTGATTCTTTTGATAAAAAAACTTTCATGATTTGCCTTGGCCTAATAATAATATGATATTAGTGAATAAATAATCACTTCCCAATCAAATAAAGCAAGTCTTTGGGAAATGCAAAAAAATATACCTGAAAGGTAGTATGATGATTGTCTAAAGAGACATCTAAAGATCATACAGATGACTATGTGCTTTATAACGGCCTTAAAATGGCCTAAAAAAACAAAGCATCTTTGGTACATTGCAAAAGATTCAATAATGAAATGGATACCTGAAATGTAATATGTTGATTGCATTAAAATAATCCTTTTGTTCTAATTTTCACTACTTGATGGAAAAAACAAGTACCATTGCAAAAATTGCAAGAAGTGTCCACAACATACAAGAAAATGTCAATCTTTCAAGACCCTAATGTTTTTTCCTTTCAACTTGAGATATTTGAAGATATATATTGTGTTAAATAGCTCACAACATTATAAGTATCGAGAGAATACTCTATTTGGCACCACTTTCCTTTCAGGATACTCACAGGACACTACTCATTATTATGCATATGTGAAGGATACAAATTATTATTGGTATTTATCTATTGATTCCCATGTTTCTTCAGCCACTTTACAGAGTCTTATTTGAGAAATTATTCCATGTTGTTCTTTTCTTAGAGTAATTATTCTAGAGCCAACATGGTGAAGGTGAAAATTTTCAAGAGAGAAGGGCCTATAATGATCCTATTAATGTCATTTTAACTAGTATGTTCTGAATTAATCATGTAAGAAAAGAGAAGGTCATAGTCCCAACTATGGTGAATATTCCAAACCAAAAACGCCATGTATTCTTTCACAAATTCAGAGAATAGTGTGGTAGGTTTGATTAGGAATTGCATGCAGCTTTCCATGTTCATCTTTTCCTAGGTCAGTTACCAAAATGAGTCCAAGTCCATTCGTTTACACCCCGACAAACTCTGTAGCACCAATTCATCCATCAAACTTCACACCACTCTATATTATTCACAAAAAGAGTAAAATTTTGGAAATTTTTCTAAAAACATTCATCCTCATTCATCTCCTCATTGTTGCACACCATCAGCATTGACTCACTCATTTTTTTGACTCACTTCATCCCAATAACTCAGTCCACTCCATGACTTACTCCACAACACTCCACACTTAATTTTTCCTGCTCTATCCAAAAACAGAGTTCTGACGTAGGCAAATTTCAAACTTGGGTTTCCATATGACAATTCTTCTACACCTTGAACCTGTCCAGACTCCAGAAACCTAAACAACAATTAATCTGTTCTTAAAAACACGCTGTCAATCTATGTTACAATGTCTAAATTTTATTATCTGACACCACATAATTCTGAATCACTCCCCCAAGGATACAACAGTGAACTTAGGAATTACTGGTAAGACCTACAAACGGAAACCTGCCTAATCTAAACTCTAGAATATTCTCAAGGATAAGTAGTAACAAAATTTCTTTGAAAACTCTGGAATCTGCTCAAGGATAGGAAATAACAAAAATTCTTTGAATTGTACCCCATAGGCCTCAATATTCTAATTCATTGTCAAATGATTACTCCTTTGAATGTATAGTGTTAATTTCAAACAACTGTAGCAGGAAGTAATCTTCTAGGGAGGTTGGTACTAAGGCCTTGATCAAACAGGTGGGTGTTTTCTCCCTATTTAATAAATCTAGCTACTTTCTCCTAAATTTGATCTTTCCCCAGCACTTTCTCCAGATCTAGCAAATCCAGGTAAAACTCTTTAATTTATTTGGGTTTCATTAATAATTCCATGTAAAGCTATTTATTTTTGGCTTCATACATTATACGTTATGGCTTTCTTGATTTATTTTCTTCTCTTTCTCTTGATCTTATCTGATGTCGATTTCTCTTGTTCTTATTTGATACCAATTAACAATAGATATATATACTCAATTTCCTTTAAATTAGTTCAGGGTATGTCAAAAACATGATCTGCACGAAGGGATAGACAAAGGAGATTGTGATTCACACTAAAAATTCCTGGAAGAATTTAGAGTCTTCCAAGAGTCAAACTTATATGGTTGGATAGTTTCATCACAAGATTTCAAGAAATTCCAAATAATAGACAAGACATGAATTGGTTAGCAATAAAAACTCTTTGGTGTCATATTGTCATATAATCTACATGCTTCTCACAATTTTGCTCCAAATATTTTCCTTATTTGAGTATAATCTCCAAAAGCGCTTAGCCTATAGAGCCTTATTCATGAGAAATCCAAAACCTAGTTTTTGAAAAACCTGATGGATCTGAATACGAACCCCTATGTGAAACTTGGCAACTTAGAAACTAGAATAGGCAGAAAAACATTGTTGCGAGGAGAAAATTTGGATATATGACCCAGGTAAGTTTTTGTATAGTGCAAATATGTGTGTCATCTGGAAGAATGAATTTATCGTCTTTATAAGTGGCATCTGGAAAAATAACTTTGTCTATAACTATAGTAAGTTTATTGAAAACTAAAATCATGCAATTTCAAAATCAAACTTCTAAGGTGTAAGAAACAGATAAATTACTTGCCCCATTTACAGCTGGCCAAGTTCGATATCTACTGGAAGCATTTTGTTCCTTGCCAAGTAATATCTACACAAGGAGTCCAATGTTTGAAACAGAATAATTCACATGCCTCAATTATTTGCACACATCAAGGGAAACTAAGGAACTTTACGCATTTCTAGTTGCTATGCTCTGTTAGTTGAACATTAGAAATTACTTAATCTTATACTTTCCTTCAAAGTCATATCATGTGAACATTGATGTATTGAAACTTCAATTGGACCACTCAATCCAATACATCTAGTAGCCTATGAAAATGGAATAAGATCTGATCAGATGGATAATAACAATTTACATGCTAGAGCAATTTATGTGTGATGAATGACATTTGAGTGTGAATATATAAATAGAAATTCATATGTGTCTAGCTCTGGTAATTGGTTCTATAATTGTGATTCCGGTAGAAACTAGCTACAGGGATTTCCTATAGAAAGGTTTGAATTCTTTTTGGGAATCACAATAAATTATTGTTGGACTGTTGGTGAGAGATCGAATCATTTGTGTGAAAATGGTTAGTCATTGGAAGGGCTTGAAGATAACTGCATTAATTTCTAGTGAAAGGATCTGAATGTTGATCAAAATTCAAATGTTTATGATTAGAATCAAATATAGTTGCATCGGTATTGCACTTCTTATGGCGGAGTTATTTTATGTGGCATTAGCATCTTCTACATGGAAAATGTGTTGAGAAGGATAGTGCTCTGGCATATGATGTGGAGGTGCCTTGGCATATGATGTGGAGTTATCTTATGGAGGAGAACTAGACATTAAGAGGAATGGATCTTGGCCCTAGGAGCATCAATACCACATGGCACAATCTAGGAGGTTGAGCACTTGGCTTGAGGTTGTCCTAGTTCAAGGTTGCACCACTTGGAGGTTGCTGTGAAACCAATGCACATATGTGGAGAAGCAATGGAGCTTAGGAGGTTGTCTTGTGTAGTGGTAGACTTGTGATGAGGAGAGCTTGATATGTGAAGCCTTAGCTTATAGATTATACCACTTGGTTGTTGGAACAAAACCACCTTGCAACACCATACATGTGGACAACTTGGACAAGAGTTCCCCTCATGTGGATCTACTCTGGTGGCTTATATTAGCTTACTCATGGACTTAGTCCACTTTATGTTATTTGTCTCTATTACTTATTTTGTATTGAGGCAAGTGTCTTTGTATTGACAATTTAGTCTCTAAATCATTCACATCTTGTTTTAGTTTCCTTGTAGTCTTTTTGCTTGTGTGATGCAAGAATTGAAAGGCTTAGTTAAATAATTGGAGTGAAAGGGTTGAGTCTGTGTGAATAAGACCTTTGGTTCATCTTGAAAACCTAGGGAAGACTTGGAGAACTTAATGCTAGTGGAGCATGTTAATCTCCTTGAACAATTGTTTAGAGATTGAAGGGTGGACCTTCTGGTGTGATGCTAGTTCATTTTGTAGCCTTTTCTATGGCTATAACAGCTTGGTAAGAACCTTGGAAGGCTATGGTACTGTTGGTTAGGGTTTGTTGTTGATAGTGGATGCCTTATCTAGGGTTTGGTAACAACTGGAGTGTCCTTGCTTACATGAGTTGAAGGGACATGTACTATCTTGGAATGAGATGAGATATTGTATTCTCTTTGGATAAGCTGTAATCTGGACTAATTCATTGTTGTCCAAAGTTGTTTGTTGCAGATCTAAAAATAGACTTGTGTTTTCAATGTTTTAGTGGTTTCTTGGTTGTTTCTATATGTTAATTTATCCTGATAGCTTGGCTGATATGTTATGTGATCTAACATGCTATGAATAAACTAGAAATCAGATTTATTGCTGAAATAAATCTACTTTAACTAAGTAATTCTCAGAGCTAGTTGATGAAGGAGATTGCGCCCTAAGGGTTTTGAATCTTCTCTCCTTCAGCTAAATATTTTTGGTGGCTCTTTCTTGAGCTTGAGAAGTGATTTTCTTGGATAGAATATGTATATTACTACTGCAATATATATTTGAAATTCAACTATAATGCTGAAAGTTCTATGAAATAGATCCAAGGAACCTCAAGTAAATGAGGTGAAATTTCTTGTGTTATAAAGTGTATCTTTTAGAAATTTCCATGGAAATGTGATTACTGGAACATTCACCTCCTCACACAGGAATGAAATTTCTAAGTACATAAACAATACTCAGACCCTTATTGGATTGTCATGTGGGAAGGCCAATGCCTCTGATTTTGACTTAATTCAAATACTTGATTTAATTATAAAAACTAAACTAAGCTTCCAATCATAACATGAAATCTCTCATAGTACTATTGGCTTAGCATTTGAGGGATGGACTCTTGTGCTAATCAAAATCAATGCAAAGTTCCAATTAAATAAAATATTGCTTATTCTATCAATAATAACAAGAGCTTGTATAATAACATAATCTAGAGAGAAAATAAGCATTAAACTTTTAATAGGAAAGTTGATAATACTCCATAAGAACTTATAATACATAAACCAACAATACTACTACAAGCAGTATCCTACCTTCCAGCTTACAAATTCCCTTGTAGCTAATATGACCTATGAAAACGTTTGACAGTGAAAAGACAACATCAACAACTTACTGATGGTTTTACAAACAATATGATTTTCCTATACCTGTTCACACTACTATACTGTCTCTATTACCTAGGTAAATATCCCTTCTTTGAAGCAATACATAATTTGGAGCCTCCTTTCACACCAATAATATTGAAGTTATTAGCTCAAACATCCTCTCCTGCAAGGGCTTGGTGCATGATTAGCATGTAGAAGATGTTAGATTTCCTATTTAGGTATTTTATTGAGAGGTGTAACTGTTATTATGATTTCTTTCCTAAGTTTAACATAGGAAAAGAACATTAATTAATTTAATTGATTAAAGTTGGCTATTTGGATAAGTTTCTAAGGCTAAATAATTTAATTATTAAAGTGGCTTAGATCTAATCTCTACCATTAATATAACCAAAAATTAATACTAACCATCTACCATTTTGGAGATGAGAGTTAGGGAAGAATGTCATTGAGTGCTTGTTACAAACTCAGAGGGCCTGCTAAAACTCTTGAGAGACTGATGATGTGTATTATTAATAGCCATAAAATCTGTGGAGTCCAAGTACAAGGAAGAACAACATGGATTGCATCCATCGAGGATTGGCTTTACTTCACCTAGTATCCCTTCATAAGCATTTAGGAATAATTAATATAATGACAACATGTGTAAAGTTGCACATCCACATATATACATATATGACTAAGCATCATGTCTCTATGATTTTTATGCATCTTATTTGTAATCGTGGCATACCACAATGTCCTTAGTCATCAAATAGTTTAATAGATGGATAAAAAGTCAACTATTGTACAACATTGTTTATTATTCATGGTTACAATCAAGGGTAGTGGCTATAGACATAATATGTATATTGTTGAGTTTTGAACCCCACAATATTAAGACAATCTCTGATTAGGAAATATTTTAAAGACCTTTGTTCTCAAATTTGGTTACTATAGGAAGTTTCCAACACATAAATCCTACAGGCCTATCAAGGAGGGTTTCCAGAGATGGATGTTCTCCACCCTCAAGCTAGGTCATGTCCCCTAGAATCATGAGTTCGCCTCTCAGTAGGGTTACCTCGTGTTCTCGCCCTGGGTGCTTGTGAGTAGAAGTACAGATGCACTTGTCCTCTGTAATGATATTAACCATAAAATTCATCAGCTGATTGTGGAATCGGGTTGAAGTGGGTGTACTTTGAATTATCTTTTGGCTTAAAACTGTTGGTATGACCCTAGCCCTTACATGAGATTATTTACTCCCCACATTAACAGAAATGCAAACAGTAGGGGATTTTAAGCACATAGCCATCGGTGACAACGTTTGTAGGCACATGAAAATTCTCACAGCAAAAGAATTTAGATGCAAAATAAGCCCTCCCTTACTCATAACTTATAAGTGAGGTGAGGAAAAAAATTAAATTCTACATGTGAAAAGCACCAGCATATATTTTTTTGAAATAACATTTTGATTCTATTCCTTATAGCCAACCACAAAGGTGATGATCCAAGTCAACTTTCCAAATAATTTTAAAAAGCCACAAAACACAATTATGGAACCCCCACAATAGAAAGTTGTTCATTGTTTCTAAATTGTAACATCCTCTTCTTATATGAAGCACAACTGAAAATTATACAACTAACCTTATGGGCAATGGTAGTGTAGTATAATGGAGGTAAACATAACATAAACAAAAGGTACCAACTATCCTTGGATCTATATAATTCATGGAACAACTAACTGTTGAATGATGATATATAGTTCCCTATATACCATGGAAAACTTGCACAAAATCACATATATGGATCCTAATCATGGGACATGCAACCACTAATCACACAAACCCCTTTCTCCTATCTAACATAGGGAGCCAAATGCAAATAGTCCAAAACACAAATCACCCGTGAAGCACAAATTGTACAAACAATGTAATGCTAAAACATCAATCCCAAGACGCTAAAACACAGTCACCCTTCCCGTACAAAGTTCTCATACCAAAATAATGCAAGGACCCAAATGCAAACAATTCAAAAAACACAATCACTAGTGAAACAAAAATTGTACAAAGTGTATAATGCTAAAAAATCAACCCAGGGATGCTAAACTGCAGTCACCCTCATGTACAAAGTTCTCATATCAAAATATTGCCACAACATTAACATCAATTTCTGAAAAACAATAATTATCTCACTTCAAATTTCTACAAAAAAAGGCCAAATCGTACAGCTAGAACCCCAATGACTCTCCTAACATAAAAATCTAATAAAACCGAGAGACCAATACAAAGTCTTTTTTCACACTAAAAATTCAGGAGTGCCCAAATGCAAAAATAATGACATATGTTAACACCCAAATTCTAAAAGCATCAACCCAAATACAAAATATAGAAACACCCTCATGATGTCGAATGAGATCACTCTTCCAATACAAATTTCTGGTAACCCAACATAGTAAAAGACAAAACCCATTAATCCAAAATCAAAACCATTGCCAAACTAAAAAATATTTGTGTTCAATTGAATAAACAGTGAAATCTGTCAACACCCAAATCCTAAACACAATCGTAAAAAACAGAAGTGCCTTCATGATGTAGAATATTTCTAGGAGCACCCAAAATGAAAAAGCAACCAAATATGTCAACACCAAAATCCTAAAAACATCAAAACCCCAATACTAAAATATACAAGAACCTTATTGATGTAGAATCTTAGGAATTCCCAGATGTAGAAAACACCAAAATCAACCAAAGAATGCATATACAAAAGAAAAAAAATATAACATGATAGAAAATTATATGTTTAACCCTCAAACTCAATATTCAGCAAGGAAGATGAAGATTGTGGGGGTTTATTAACATAAAATCTCCCATAAGTTCTGGCACTAACCTGTGATAGTGCAGGCTTGGTTATATCCTTTCTGATGTTGTTTTAGAAAAAGCCAAACCTATTCTTGTGTATTCCTTGCATTATCCAAGCTTTCTATCTTTCTGGTTGCACTCTCTTCTTGGTGCCTCCTTCTCTTCCCCATGCACTCTCCTTTCTTTTATTCTTCTTCACAATTCCCTCCTCCCGTGGTATTCTCACTTCCACCTCTTCTTATCCCCCACCTCTGCCTTTCTCTCCCATTGTTCTTCAAGATTTTTGGTTAGTTAGGTTTCACCATCGGTTAGGGTCATCCCTTACGGATTCACAACTATCATCATACACTCGGAAGAGACCCATAATAGTATTGTTGTTCGAGGTGCTCCTACATTCCATATACACCATACCCCACAGACACTGGACAGTGCAGTGTCCCCTAAGCATTCGTTCTAATCCTAGACAATGCAGTGTCCCCTAAGCATTTGTTATGAACCACCTCAATCGCCATGATGCAGGTGAGGTGTATATACCTTCCAGGAATGGCTAGATTTATCTTTTCAGTATCCATTCATCACAGGTGGATAGACCCCATGGGGAAAACATAACCACAAAGCCCCTACTTCCCCCAAGGTAATGAATAGAGAATAGAGAAAATAAAATCCTCCAAAATTGTGAACGCAGATGAATGATTGGTGTCCCCAAACCACGCTAGACCTATGCCTCATTCCATGTCCCCAAGAGTAAACCCAAGGCTGATTGAGCGACGTCGCACCTCCCAACCCTGATCAAACTTGAAAACATATTACCAAAGTCAGAAAACCAAAGAGTTTCCACTATTTGTCCAGGTTAGGGATATTAAAACTAAAAGAAATAGAATAAAAAATCTCCATGAGATTTAAGCCACAACTATTCGATCCAACTTTTTCCAAAATCGACCCTTTCAACAAAAACTACATTGATCCTTACCAAGAAGAAAATATAGCTCTAGATATCCTCAAATAAATAAATTTATGGATAATGGAATCATAGTAGAAGGATGTTAGGAGTCCAACAAAATGTCGGGTTTTCCTATATATTTTTATGGAAAGTTGCAAATCACTTCATTTAAAAACACGTTGTGAATTTGATCCATGGGTGGAAAATCTGAACAAGTGGTATAAATGAGTTCTAAAATATAAAAATAGTGTGTTTAACCATATATGAGCACACTATCTGAAATAACTTGAGTCATGGTCTTGCAAAATTGGAAACTTTGTGAAAAAATTGCACTGATGTTTTCTAAGCTAAACTCTATCACAAAAGATATTTGAAGAGTACAATTTTAAATCAATGGGATCATAACAAAAGGATGCTCTTAGATATGATCTAATGTTAGGAGTCTAACAGAATTTATGGGTCACCTATCCAAGTTCCAATTATATTTTTTAGCAATTTTCAACATCTTCAATTGGATTTTAACAAATGGGTTTCTTCTTTATTTGGATTTTAACATCCATAGCTTGGTTCCAAACAAGATAAAAGATCAAATAAGAGTAAAACTAAGACATACTTCTACTTTAGATGCAATTTTGGGAGCTAAGATTTGGTGGCATTGGCTCCAAGGATTCTAACACCTTTGGAAATGTATTCGTATGAAAAAACATGCAAATTAAATTCGTATTACGCATTTCAGAAGAATTTTCATCTCCAAAGAAGGTTCCTACATTTATAATTTAGAAATTCCTATGAAAATAGATTCCAATGCTTGATTGAGGGAATTTATAGGAGGAACAATAAAATAGAACTAAAATGGGCTTATTATTTTTGCATGTAAGAAAACCAAAGATAAAGTGGGAATTCATTATAGTATCCCTTAGTATTCCCTTGATGGGTGGGGTATTAGATGTGAAGCTAAATATCTTGGAAGCCATTGGGAAGATAGTTAGGCTAAAGCAGAAGTACAACTAGGTGGATCATGTCACCAACATCCTAAATAATAACTACAAATAATTTCCAAATTATATGAAGGTGTTATGGTTCCTGTTGTCCCTTAAGAAACCAATTTCCTGGTTGTGTAGAAATTGTGCTTAAGACATTAATGTTTATAATTATTGTTACTTGTTTGTCACTTAATTGCATGTTGTATTCTCAAATGAAGGACCTGAAAGAATTGGTTTTTAATCCTTAATACTTAAGTGACATGAAAATTTCATAATGTCATTTGATTGTTGAATATAAATGATGAATTCATAAAGCTTGAAGAAGTTAAAGACAATATGATGTTTTACATAGAATCTACTATCTATGACACTTGGAAAAGTTAAAGATAATATGATGTCTAACACAGAAACCACTATCTATAACTTAGAAGAATTGCATATGCAAGAACTTCAAGTATATGAACGCTCTTTTAAGGGATTTTAGCCTCATTTACATAAGCAAATAAAGACCTGCAACTTCATTACCATACTTAAAGGAAGAAAATATATGATGACACATAACAGAGAAGTCACAAAATCATACCCAACAATGTGTGGAAAACTTCTAATTCTTTCATTAATCAACAATTTTATCAAGAATACAGTGGCCTAGTCTCCAGGTTCTCCAAAGTTCGAACCCTTTCTCTGTAAATTTTCCTCCTTTTATACATTATGAGATAGTTGGTAATCACCAAAAACTGTCAAACTACTTAACTATTTTCTGATTGTCTAAAGTAAAAATCGCTACAGAATATTACATTAGAGAATAAAATACACCCCATTCCCAAGAAAACAAAACAACAGGAAGTAACAAAAATTAGAAAACTGATAATGGTTGCCCATTAGAGATCTGTGGCTTAAGCATGTGGTCTGAGTGTTATTCTGCAAGTTGTAACCCTGTAGACATCGTGATGACAGTTAAACTATTTTAACACATCAAACTACAACTTTACAAGAACTCTGTGTGTGGAATTGGGCCCACATATATATCAAGAGTGCTCTGACTGGCGGAAACACTAAGAAACCCGAACAATCACCTTTCCTTTAGAGTTTCAGTCATCCGCCTCTAACTTTGGTTATTTTGCTATAACATGGAAATTGATTAATTTACACAAAATATAGCTTACCATGGAACTGAAAAGGATTTAGACTCTGGTTCATAAACTTATCACGTCCCCCTGAGCTATGTGCGATCATCGCTGGATCACCCATTCAATAAATGGTTCAACCCTTCGGAACTCAACAAAACTTTAAACCTGTTTAACAAAACCTTATCGCGTCTATTTTTTCAACGACCCTTTAATTCCCATATGGACCGATTAGAAATAAAACTTCCAGTTAATAATTTATCGGGTCTAATTTTAAAAATAAAACCTGATTACTTTTTGACATGATATCCATCGAATCCCGTCCCTTTCGATGGGTGGCTGCAATTGGCCCGGACTTCAGCAGATTAACTGTATTTCATACCTCATCGCGTCCGATTTCAAAAAAAACCTTGTTCTAGTTGACCGCGTGATTACCATTAGATTTGTGGCCTATTGATCGGACGACCTAGATCTTCTCCTAGGTTTCACACATTCAAAAGCCGTCAATAAAATAAAACAAGTTATTTCTTTCACATTTCCGCTTTTCCTCTTATTTCCCCTATAACATAATATTTGATTTTTTTCATTTTTGTAATAAAACTGAAAATAAAATTAAAAGGACAATGGATGCTACAATAGTTCCCATCTCTTCTTATTTAGTTAGTGATGTCGTAGGTCACTCTAGTGGGAGAGACCTCTTTTACTAGAAAGGTCATATTATTCATGAGGAACTATAAGTTCTTTGCTAGTAATTAGTAGGGCAAGACATAGTCTCCATCCCTTTAAGAAATGTTTAGAAATTGGGTTATAAAATATGGAAAAAGTATCATATATATAGTGAGTTCCATGGCAGGTCCATTGACCCCTGCTCAACTAATCACACATCTAGTTTGTTTTAGACTCAACAGAAGTATATTGTGTCAACTCAGTTTACATCTATCCAAAATACTTATCATATCTACCATATGCACTTGAAATTTTTAATGAGCTGAATTGACAAACCAACATAGTATTTTCTATTCTAGATCTAATCCTCCTAACACTGATCGAGAAAATTCTCCCCTTAAATAATGGTGAGTAGGAAGATGAAGGGAGTTAGAATTGTATATTATACATTTCAAATTGGAATTGTTAGTTTTAGTGAGACTAACTAAAAAGAAGCTGACAGGTCAGTCAAGATATCTAAACATCGATAGAGCACAAAATATTGGAATAAACTAGATAGAAGTACTGCAAGATATCATCTTAGAGGAGCCAAAGCTTTAGAAAAAATTGTAAGAAATAACCAAAAAGTGTTAGAAACATTAGTCATGAAGGGTAATTCGACCCAATGCAAACTAAGACAATGGATTTCATGGGCTCATCCAACAAGTCTCAAATTTTAGAAGCAGTTGGGAAAGAAAGGGAATTTTTATTGAGATACGGGTTGATCACTAAAGCTGATAGCAGCATCCCCAACAACAATTAATAAAGTGTAGTCAAGTCAAATAGAGAAACAAAGGATGGGGCAATGGCATGCATTAGTCGACTTGAAACCTAACTCCCCACTAATTGAAGGAATAAAAATAAAATAAGAAATTAGTAAAAATAGTGCAGTAATGGATAGGGGGATTCAAGCCTAAGGGATTCAAACCTAGGATGTTTCATTGGAACATACAAATTAATTCGATGTAGAAAATATATAATAAATATATAAGAACTACATGATTCATATGTAATAAAGAACCTACCTCATCAACAACAATGATGGCAACAATAACAATAGTCAGAAAAGGTTAATCAAATGGTGTTCCACAACTGTTAGGACATCCTAACAAGTCCACTTGAAGGATAACATAAGAACACATAATAAAATACACAATTATAAATCAATGAAATTGAAGGGGCATATTACCTCAACACAATAACTTAAACTGACTCAATTAACATATGATCCAAAATATGTATTTGATATTTAGGTATTTCAACTATTTCATGTTGTCTTTAGAGAAACTTCTATCAGGTGGAAGAGAATGAGGAAGAACATTATCATGCTATGAAAAAATAAAGAAAAGGAAGTTTTCTAGACTAATTGCATAAGTTTAGTTATGGATAAACTACAATGAGCTTTCCTAAGCAAAAGTGAGGACTAATTGGACTCAATGCAACAACTAGTTTATCAGCTTGTTGCTGAAAATGTCCAAATGAGAGAATAGGTAGAGCAATCATAATAGAAAAATAAGAAACGAAAGACATATGAGTTATCCTCTATACTTGAGTAGGAAATTTCCACGTTTAAAGAGGTAAAGAATAAACTACAATAACCAATGGATATGCTAGATAGTCTTAATGTTCTCCTCAATTACTAGTTGATGAATTCGACAGCCACCTGCAATGGATTTCAAATTCAAAAGGTACTTAATAAGGACTTGTTGGAGAAGAAGAATTTTATGTTTGATCCTTGGGAAGTATCATCCCTTGTACTTGCTTTCAGTTTGGTTGCCTTCTACATTGGGTACTTATCGGTTTGGTCAATGACTATTCAATGTCTTGTTTTGATAAGCTAAGTGTGCAATGCCTTCCAGATTTATAATAAACAATACTTAAATGTAATTTTCTACAAGTTCATCACCTCAAATTTTCTCATGAATTTCCCCCTTTTAATAGGTTAGAATTCTTGCATTCGTGCATTCAGTATAACTACTATCCCAATAGGTGCACCATCATAGTAATGATCACACACATCTCATAGTACTTACACACAGGGAGGACCTTGCAAGATAATTTGATATGAAGGAAATGGGATTGATACATTACTTCCTTGGGCTGGAAGTATGACAGGGTGATGGTGAGATGTTTGTGATTCAAGAGAAGTATACCTCTGAATACTTCAGAGATTTTACATGGAGAAAAACAAGCCTAGGACACACCTCTAGCTACAAAATAACTAGCGTAGGGATTAATTAAACTAATTATACCAATAAATTTGGAAATCAACTCACTGAATATGAACACATAATTGCAGATTCACCATGCACATAATAATGAATAACATATTCTAGGGACACTTTATAATTCATGTGCATACATTACACCGTTCTAATCATGAAGATAGAGTGAGCATCAAAACTTAGACATTCATTTACATTTACAAACACACAAGATCTTGCACCATTCACAATGTAACAAGATTCATCACACTCCATAAGGCAATACATGTAAGAAATGTACACTTATTTGTGTGTTTAATGATGACTGAAAAATGAAGAAAGGACTTCAACTCTCCACCCAATTGTAAGCCAAACACATTGCAATATTTCTTGCAGCTAATTACCCTGAGCTGGATCCAAAGTCTGAGGGGATGCATATTAAGGGAAATTCAAATTCGAGGCTTAATCCCATAACCAGGAGAAGAAGTCCACAGTTTAGTTAGTTTATCTAATGCTCTGTAATGCGCCACAGAGCAGTGCACACCATAGGTTGTAGGAAGGTGATGAAGGGTTGCATGAATATTTCTATCAGAGTATTGTACAAGAGCCACACCTCTGGTGTAGTTAAATATATTAATTACTTTGGTACAAGAGCGGCATGCACTGTCGGAGTTATGTAAATGGGTGGATGTATATCAAAGGTGTATTGAATAGATATTATGGCATGAGTGTAGTTGAGTGTCCTTACATATGTTATCATTGTAAATTTTGGGATGGTTTGTCGCCTAATGCTATTCTAATACAATTCTTCTACTATAAATTTTGGGATTATGCATTACACATGGTTGTTGTCACATAAGTGTAGGAAAATCATTGTGTCTAGAATTGTGTAATGGGCATGTTTGGAATGCTTGGTTAAAAATTGTAAATGCATATGAATTACATGTTTAAAGCCAAATATTAATAAGAAGTTAGAGAGGCATATCCTAGGCTAAGTATGCCCAATTTTGGCACACCTTATCTGGGTTGTACAAAGAAAAAAATGAAAGCTAGGAAAGGAAATGGAACACATAGAGAGAAATTTAGTATAGAGAGAAATACTATTGTAAAAACCATATTACTATGATAAATAAAATAACATAATGTTATAGAACACTAACTAGCTAGGATAGTGGTACCCTATATCTAAAGAGAGAGATGTAGGTTATGATTATTTCCAAAACTTGTTACTAGGAGAAAAAAGAATGCTCTTTAACATACAGAATAAAACCTAAATTTTCAATACCATATCCCACAATATTAATCACTAAATTGTTTGAGGGCCTTGAGATGGTTATCTAGTGCACCAACTTCCTAGGGGTGTAGGGTTCACATACGATATCTATTTTAGGTTCATAGTAGCTCATTGGAAAGAACTATATAAGGATTACAACTTTTAGCTATGACTATGTAATGTCATGGAAACACCCAGGCCCCCAAATGACCAAAAAAATATTTTTTAGTGCCTCAAAATGGCCTCGAAATTTTAGGACTAGAAAAACCATGAAAAACATGTTATGATAAAGAACCATACATGACGTGGTAGATGACATATTTAAGGGATCTTTGGCCTTCAAGTAGGGAAATTAGCATCATTAGGGGATTTTGAGCATTAGGTATGGGTCTCAGGTTGGGCATTAGGTATGGGTCTCAGGTTGGGCATGTTTAAGAGAGAATAGGTTACATAGAAAAATGAAAAAGTCAAACAATGATTTATATTTTGAAAGGATTATCGATAAAGCTAATGATAAAGAGTTAAAGGACCATAAACTAAACTCATTAATATAGAAGGAGGGCCAGTAATATAGCACTCAAGGTGTTGGGCTCCATAATTGCACCTATGGTTCGTAAACCCTTGAGCTCAACAACTACCTCTCTCGCAACTACCTTTTTCCATCAAGGTGTTGCTCATCGGGCCTTAACTTGGACACTATCACGCTCTCCTCCAGCAAACCATAAGTGCCAAATCTTGTCCACACTTGGTCCACTCTCACGCTTCCCTCCAACAGACCACGGGTGACCAAGTCCATGATGTAGCATATGAACCTAGCTAGGGCATCCCCACACCCAAGATACCCTTACACATGGCTACCAACAAACTTCACTAATCCACCCTTTTCTTCTGCAATAGAAGAGATATTGCACAAATCTAGGCACCAATCATGTCCTCACCTAGGACATCTATCCAACTTTCATCAAGGAAACATTTGCAACTCTCCTTGCTATTGTCCTCTTGCCTCTCATTTGATGTGCCTGTTGTCACCTTGGTTGCTTGGTAGGCTTCCCAACAGTCCACGTGGGCTCCTCCAAATAGATCCTAGAGTCTCCTATAGCTTCCCATCAAACTGATCCAAGCACTAGTCAAATTCTTTGTGGCCCTTTGACCTTCAACACTTGAACACTAGGGCTTAGAGTACCTCACAATATACACAAAAAATCAACATCGCATACTTCCAAATGAAATTTCTACCGATCATGGTTTTGGACGTCATCTTCCCTTCAATGTTTACAATTTATGTGATATGTACTGACCAAAGCTCGGATGCAGATGTTAGGTAGCTTGGACGAGCCTTAAATCCCACTGGCACCAGTGCTAACCACAACTCCATTGTCAAAGATAAAACCAGTTGCCTTGGATTTGAATTTGGGTTTTCAAGATAAAGCATTTAGAGTTGAAGTTGGGTTGTCAAGCTAAAGCAGAGGAGAGGTTGTGCACCCTACTAAGAAGTCTAGAGCTACAACTAAATCTGAAGGTAGTCGCTGATTTTTCTCAGGAGAAGAATAAGAAGACTAACAAGTGTCTCGTTCCTTATACACCACACCAACATGCACAGATCCATCTAGCCCTCTTCAGTGTTACCATGGTTATAGGTAGCATTTAATGTTTATAAACTAATGTTAGAATTAGTTTCAAATCTTGGAAATACGAATCAAATAAATGCATGGAACAGATATATTGTATGAATAATATCAATGATATGGTTTGTCTTCCTTGGGAAGAGGCCAAATAGGACCATCAAATATCTTATTGGTCCTCAAAGTTAAATTGATAAATTTAATGGTTGAGAACAATGGTCATTTTATGAGCATGGTAAAGTTCATAAAAGCTTTGGATTAATATGCAAGAGTGCTAATGCTAACTAATACAATCGATCGCTATAGTTCCATGTCATAGACGACAAGGACTAATAAGAAAAATACTCCCATCTTCATGTATCATAGATTAAAGTCCAAACTATAGAGAGAGACTATGAACTATAATGATCCAGGTGGATATTGGTGGCCGCCGTCCAATTCCACTTGGACCCCCACCATTGTTTCTTTCATTTTTTAGTTTCCTTAATTGTATCACAGTTTACTATTTTTAGCAGTTTTTCGGGTCCTGAACTTCTGGAGCCGTTTTGAGGCCCTAAACGATGTTTTTTGGGAAACCTGGGAGCAACATGGGTCCATGTATTGTTGTTTCTCATTCGAAAGTTGTAGCCCTCTGATAGATCTTTATAAGGATGTATTGTACGTGTCAAACGGAGATCATATGCCAAAGTTACAACCTTGTGAAGTTGATGTACCAATTTACCCAAAACGAGGCACATGATTTGGGTGTTTCATCTCCTAGGGTTAGGTTTTTGGAAGTTTAGGGTTTTCCATTATTTCTCAACAATAAATAGGCCTTCGAGCCTCATTGTAAGATAGTATAGAGGCATGTAGCTACCACATCTCTTCTCAGAGATAAGCTACCATCGCCCTAGCTAGTTTATTTCCATTGTTGTTTGTAAGCATATTTCAGTATTTTACATTAATGAAATGAAGTATTATTTCTACTGCATCTCTGTATTTATGGTTATATATGTAATTTGTTGCATTCCTGTTTAAATCTAGATTAGTGGTATCAGAGTGGTATGCTATTTCTCTATTTTTCTTTGCATGTCCGCAACGAGGTCTGGATATAAGGAGTTAGTGCTTGAACTGGTCGAACCTTTGCAAGACCGACCTTGCAAATCCCGACGGCCTCCCATGGCGGATGAAAAGAAATACAAGAGGGCGGGAGATCCTATCAAAATCTTGCTCGAAGAAGCCCTCGAGCGATAGAGGAACACAGTGATGGACAACTTTTCCCAGATCCTTTAGCGACTACCCATGGGCAATGCATCTACTTGTAGCAGTTGCTCTGGAAACACCACACCCTTTAAGGTACAAGTTAACTTTGAAATCCCCATATCGAGAGTCAAATAGATGTAGATGTTGTAGATAAATGGTTAAATCTATTAGAAGGGTATTTTTCTATTCATGATTTTTCCAGTCGGGAAAATATTACTTTCGCTCTTCTCAAAGCATCCCCCTACATCAAGGATTAGTGGGAAACCTACTACGAGCAGAAGGATGAAAGTACAGGCTCACTGTTTTCAGCTGCACCCACTTGGAATTTATTTCGGGATGCCATCAAGGAGCAGTACTACCCTGTCAAGAGCTATGAGGACAAATACATAAAGTGGACCATGCTACGGCAGGGAAGGGACCAAGATGTGCTAGAGTTCACAAATATTTTTCATACCCTTCGCACAAAGTTGGGTATCAAGGATTCTGAGTTGCATTTGGTACTCAAATACGTGGCTGCCTACACAAGTACATCCAGGACGAGATGGAGTTCCTGAACATCTCCTCGCTCGGCACAGCATACCGATATGATGTCAAGATCAAGCAGAAGTTTAAACAAAATAAGCGAGACTTTGGATCCGTGAATCCAAAGAACAAAGGACAAAGCTAAGGCGACGTGACCCAAGGCAACCCGTCAAAACCACAAGAAAAGAACAACACCACGAAGTCAAAGAAGGACACAGGAAAGTGGTCTGAGTTCCATAAGAGCCCCACTCATAACATAAGTGAGTGTCGGACCAAGCAGTCGTTGGTGGCCAAGTTGAAGGCTTCAAAATCAGATGCATGTTCCGACCCTTAGTCAAAACCCGACAAGGGGAATGATAAAAGGAAGAAAATCATTGACGCGGAGCCCACCACCACTGTTGCCACCACTAAGGTCAAGAAGAATGAGCCCGAAGATCCAAAGGAGGGGGAGCGTCTTTTCCACTCACAGATGTGGGTGAAGGGTTCGCCGCTATAATCCATTGTTGACAGTGGGAGCCAAAAGAACCTCATTTCAGCAAAGGTCGTGAATCATTTGGGCCTGCTGACTACACCACACCCGCAGCCATACAGTATCGGGTGGCTTCACCAAGGACGAGATCTCCGAGTCTATCAGCAGTTTCGCCTTCCCTACAACATCAAGCCCTTCGCAGATGAGGTATTGTGTGATGTTGCCATCCATACTTGTGGAGGCAACATGCTGTGTATGAATCAAGGCCTTGCTCTGTTATTATTTCTTTGTGTAATTCATTATCCAGGATACCAAAGGTAGCCCCACCTACTGCTGCCTCTTTGATCTCTACTAAGAAATGTAGCAAGATCATCTCCCATACTAGGAAATTCATTTTATGTCTGGTTCACTCCCAAAGTAAGGGGAAGATCGTCACCACATCCATGACCCCTGCAAAGGATTCCTCCACGCAGCAGCAGATGGATACGGTCATGAAAGAAGATAGTAACATCTTCTCCTCACCCACAGGGGTGTCGTTGCACTATCAGGTCAAGCATTTGTCTGATCTGACTTCCAGAGCACCTCTATCTGTTGAGTCTTGAAAATGTCATTCATTTCCATTACACTTTCACTATTATGTCCATTATATCACCTCCATTTCACCTCCATTTCACTACTATGTCACCACATTCATCCCACCTTCATTATCATTGGGCCACATTTATGTTTTTCCAAACTTTATTAATTCTAAGCCTTTTAAGTGAATTTGTGGTTAAAAATTAAAAAATAATGTGCATATGCTTATACCTAACAAATGGGTTGAGATTTTTGACATGTGTAGGTTGAAAGAAGGCTTCTAGAAGACCCTTATGTGGCACTCTAAGGCTAAATTCGAATTTGAGTGGAAAGAATCATGGGATCATGAGGATATGTGTCACATATCTTAATTGTATTGTAACTCTAAGAAGACATGTGTCTTATCAGTTCCCATTTTGATTAGGACTCTAGAGGTAGAGGGAGAGATTCATGGACTCTCATTAATGATGAGATGGCTTTTCATCTTTTTGTATAAATAAGAGATCTCTCTCCTTCATTTATTAGCTTATTAGTCTTAGCTTAGAGCTTGGCTTGGCTTTTAGTTCTTTAGCTTGGAGTTTGTAGTTCTTCCTTGATGGCTTTTGAAAGATTTGGAGAGCTTTGTTGTACTTTGTGATTCTGAAGAATTTTAATAAAGCTTTGATGTTCCCAACATGGAAGGAGATGTGAAGTAGATGTCATGGAGCATATTAGAATGTAAGGTAGAGTAGATTTCATTTTGTAAT